>PVJH01027979.1:0-27939 GCA_004026705.1 Nesogale talazaci
ATTCACAATGATATGATTTTTTTTGTTCTGAACCTTTGATTCCTGTTACCTGATTCTATCAACACCTCATGATCACACAGGCTGGTATCCTTCTTCCACGTGGGCTTTGCTGTTTCTCAGCTAGATGGCCGTTTGTTTAGCTTCAAGCCTGTAAGATCCCAGATGCTATATCTTTTGATAACCAGTCACCATCAGCTTTCTTCACCACATTTGCTTATGCATCCACTTTGTGATTGTGTCAGAAAGGTGAGCATCACGGAATGCCAGGTTATTAGAACAAAGTGTTCTTGCGTTAAGGGAGTACTGAGTAGAGGCCCAATGTTCGTCTGCTACTCAATATTAAACCTGTAAATGTATGTACATAGATCTATTTCCTTTTACTTTCTTCCTATCCCACTATCATGTTCAGCCTTCATTTGGGTTTCATTGATTCCCCTCAGTTACATGGCCCTTGATCAAGCCCTACCAGGTGTTCTACGTCTATGGCCATATTTAATCTCTCAGGAGAAGGAGTCACCATCTGGTGTTTTTCAGAATGTCCATCTTTACAGCCCCACCCGTTAAAGGGTAGTGGCTCCGTGTTAAATCACTGAGCGGAGGCCGATCTCTCATGAGAGGTGAAGATGTTGCCCGCCTGTGCAGATGGATAACTCGCATCTCCCCTCCCTTCCAGCTACGTGGTGAACATCGGTCTGATTGACAAGCTGTGTGGCTGCTTCCTCTCGGTGCAAGGCCCCGTGGACGAGAACCCCAAGATGGCCATGTTTCTGCAGCACGCCGCGGGGCTCCTGCGGGGCTTGTGCACACTCTGCTTTGCCGTGACCAGGAGGTAAGCTTTCTTCCCCAGTCTCAGGCCAGGCTCAGATTTGGAACCCTGACTTGAATTTGGTCCATCTTGAGGACAGTTGATGGGGTGCACCTGCTCACCTTTGGCCCCTGGCCTCCTGGTCTTTCCTGTCTATGTGGAGACATGTCCAGGCCTCATTGTCCCTGGTCCTTGCTGTTTTTCTTGTTGGTATTGTAAGCTGCACGGGAAGCAACCCTTCGAAACCATCCGACCCCACCGAGGCCCAGAGGAATCAAGGGATTCTCCCGGAGTCAGGAGTTCGCTGCAGAGCTCAGACTGGATCAAGCCAGGATCACACCGTGCCCACAGCCATGTTCCCAGGTGTTCAGGAGCACTTTCCCCGCAGCTCCTCCCACCCCTCACCCTTCAAGACGCCTCTTTGAGTAAGAGGAGGTGAGCCATCCAAAACAAGAGCTTGCTAAAGCCACACGCCACCAGCCCCACGGACACAGTGACACCTAGAGCGGCCGAGACGCCTGCTGGTGTGGCTGGACTGCCCGGGAGAGCAAAATAGCAGCATTTCTCCCAGGGGCAGGAGAAAAACTACACCTGCTGACCCATAGCGGGGACACCCTGGGGGTGCCTGAGACTTCACTGGCCAAGTCGTAGAAAGCCCAGTCGTTCACCTGCACAGCGGCTGGCGGTTTCGAACTGCCATCCACACGGACGGAGCCACAGTCCAGCAAGTCACCATGATAGGCCCCAAGCGAGGCAGGGCCTGCTGTCCTACCCTAGAGCTGTTGAAAGACACTGAGGACGGAGCAGTCACATGCCTGTTAGAGGACCCGCAGCCTCTTGGGGACAGTGTGAAGATGGCCAGGGAGCATGAGCGCAGGGGGAGAGGCAGAATAAAGAGACTCAAACAAAGACTACAGAGTCTCTTGTGGGATCCAGGTGACAAACGTGGGGACGCTCTTGTGGCGCTGGAAATAGAGACGCACAGGCACGTGCACGAGGAGGTAGCGCAGACACACACCGGAGAGGTGGCACGGGCTTGATGGTGCTTGGTGGCAGGTGAAAGGGCTGACTCCCAGGAGTCTGACTAAAAATGTTGACCGGTGGGAACGCAAGAAGCCGCTTTCCATAGGGCCCATAGGGATTTGGTCCTCCCCACACCTAGGGATGATCCAAGGAGGCCAAAGTCCAGCACAGGCAAAGGAGATACACGCATGAGTATGGAATGTAGACACATGGAACTAAGGATTTCCATCCACGGGTAATCCATGTGCGGATTACGGAATGTCACCGTTTCTGTGTCCACACAGCAAGCAGCCCTGGTGGCACTGTGGGCTACGTGTGGGGTTCACTGGTCGCACCATGAGAGAGCAATGGGCTGCCTGTTTCCATGGAGATGCTCAGTCTCAGAAACTTTAAGGAGCAGCTCTCCTCTGTCCTGTGAGTGAGACTCCACTGGATGGCAGTGGGCTGGGAGTTTTTGGTGATGTCCATAGAAGTACTTTTTAAATAAGTCAGTGATTTGCTTCTCGGGGACTGTGTGTGTGTGTGTGTGTGTGTGTGTGTGTGTGTGAACACTGCCCTGGTGAAAGTAGGAAGCCCAGTCTTGCTCCTGGAGAGCTGCTGCTGGATTTGAACCGTCAACCGGTGCTGGAGTCCCGCACACAGCCACTGCGCCCCCAGGGCTCTAGGGGATTTTTTTAAAAACAATTCTGAATTTGTTGTTTTGTTGTGATTGTTTCCTCCGACGGAACGCCTAACCCCAATGCCTAACAAAGTCCGATAAGCAGAACCTGCTCAAAAGACACATCCTTCCCTGAAGAGAGTCCCGGAAGTTTCCTGTCATGGGCTCCCTCGGGAATCAGTCCTTAGCTGCTTTTCAGATGGAGGTGAGAAAGTGGCCCTTGGCCGCCCTTGTTGTTCCTACCCTATGTACTACACAGGATGGGGACACAGGGAGAACCTCCCTGCCTCTCATACTTGTTGGCCTATGGTCTTTATAAATCATGCCATAAGATCCCCACTTCTTCGTGGAAACTGTATTTCTAAACCCTAAGCTACAGTGGCCTGTTGAATCGCTTTGATCCAGCCTTAAATAGAGTTCCTGCACTCAGTCACAGTCATGTCCAGAGAGGAAAGCAGTGATCTCTGCTACAGATTAGAGTGGCCACCAGGGTGGGGACACAGCCAGGGTGAGGGAGGCTTGCCCTCCATGCCCCCTTATGACCTGCAGAGGCAAGGAGAAAGAGGAGCTAGAGTGGTCTTCAAAAAGACCCAGGATGATTGTGTGGACTCATTAGTGGCAGCAGGCTCCACTGGTGGGCCTGCCTTTGTGGTGTTGATTCCTGTGGGCGGTCTCCGCTGTCCCTCCATGGTGCCCTTAATCTCCTCCTTTTTACCTCAGTCCTGGGGAAGCCCATTTCGGTGTCAGAATGTGTGCTGTTAATCTGCTTCATCGAGGAAGAGGAAATGCACACACTGATGATTTCTGTGCTTTTCCTTTTAATATCCCCATCTTGGTTTTGAACAGTGAGCTGGGATTTCCTGAGATAAACATGGACACTGTCATCCTGTGGGGAAAGGATTGATTGGATGTTAGGATTTCCCCCTTGAATTTGAACTTGGGGTCCCTGTACAACCTGTACATCCTCTGTACATCCTTCGTCATATAAACAAAATTCAACCATTTCTTTCACTAACTTTCAGATGTGCCTTTTTTCTTTGGCCCAAAATGTTAACCAATTTTCCATTGTTTGTCCCACAAGAATTTTACACTCGCGGGGATCCTCAAACCAATGCCCATGGCCCACCGAGGACATTTATCCAGCCGCCAGGTGTTTTTGCCACCACTGCTTGTCCTGCTTAGCAGCCGGCTCATCCCGGGCCCGCAGTGAATTTGTTCATAGTTTGGGGGTTGTTTGTTTTTAACTATAGTCCAGTCCTCTAACGGTCTGAGCAGTGAACTGACCCCCTGTTTTAAAAGTTTGAGGACCCCTGATTTAGAAAAAGGAACAGCTTCTCCACTGCTGTCATGAGCTGGGGCTCTGTGAGGCCCCCAACAGATCCTGACTGCATCACAGGACTGCTTGGTTCTGAAGGTTAAAAGTGGTCAGTAGTGATCCATGCCGGCCTTTTCCATCAACAGTTCCTGACAGCCCTCAGATCTGTGCATCACAGCATTATGGCAAGAGTCAGGGCGCCTCCGGAAAATAGTTTCCTGTTGTCCAAAAGGGGGAGAGGGGCTTGTCAAGCCTTGCTCCTTCTGATTGGCTAGCGAAGACTAGTTTTGAATTCTAAAGTATGTTTAGACGGAAAAGAAGTTTGTTGTTTCATGTGTTTGGTTTTTTTTCCATCTCCCTGCCCATAAACTCCACTAACAGAATGGGATCTAGCCAAGATCCCTGGAAACCAGTGTCATAGAAAGATAAGAATGGTGTGTAATTTAGCCCATTAATTATGTGGATATAAATGAGTGCTTCTCAAGTGTTTCAGGGTGCTTGAAACCCATTTGTGTTCAAGCAAAGGTAAACTTTAACTCTGCCTGCCTGAACTGTTCATTCATTCATTGAACAAATATTTATGTAGCACTTGCTCTGGGCCAGTCCCTGTGCTAGGCTGGGAGAAAGGAGAGATGACTCAGACATCGATTGTGTCCTTAAGGACTCTGTAAACTCCCTACCAGGCCGAAGATGCAGAGACAAGTATCCCTGCTCTAAGGCCCAGGGTGATAAAAGCACATAATAATGGAAACACTTAGCAGGCGGCCTGACACATTGTAAATGGGTGATCATTTCTGGCTGCTATGACTATATTCATCACGGATGGCATTCCGAGGAGGGAAAGACCACGCTGAGTTACAGAGATCAGCTGCTCTCCAGAGCAGCTGAAAGTTAGCTAGGGTGTCAAATGATGGGAAGGGTTGGAGCAGAGTTGAGGAAAGGGCACAGCTAGCATTAGTAAAGACACGGGGAGAGAGGAAGAATCAGTAGAGTGCCTTAGCTGGATTTTGAAACAGGTGTGATGGTGGTCTTGGTGCCTCCCAGATTGCTAAGAGGGTCACTGAGATAAATGATTTTTTAAAAGATGTCAGCACTAGAGAACGATCTGCTGGGATGTGGCGGTACTGGTAATGTTTTTCAGAATTTGCGCACAGACAAGTGACATGCTGAGAATCAGCGTGTCAGCCTCACAGGCTTCTGAGCTGCCCTGGTGGTGGCGGGGGTTATGAGCTGGGCTGCTGGCCACAAGTCAGCAAGTTCAATCCCTCCAGCCACCCCGAGGGAGCAAGATGAGGCTTTTAGCCCCAGAAAAGATTTATTGAAAAAAATATATATTTATTTCCTGGGAAACCCACAGTGGCCAGTCTCCTCAGTACAGAGAGCTGCTGTGAGTCAGATGACTGGGTGGTCGTGAGTCCAGTTTTGTTGACTTTTTCATCAAGCCTCATCATCCAGAATGTATTAGCAAGGAAGGTGGATAGTGGAAGAGGACATCGACAGTCCCCTGGGCAAGAGGGAGAGGACATGCCAACAGATTGCCTCGCCCTCCCTTTGTATGTAGTGTGGTAGAATCCGAGCACCATGCTCCAGACCACGACCTCAGAGTCCTCCCCCTTCCTTGGACCCCAGATGTAATGTGCTGTCCAGTCTAAAGTAAAGTGACCAGATTTTAACATTGGTAAAGCGGGACACCATTGACCGGGGTGGGGGGTGGGGTGGAGAGTAGAGGGGGTATGTTCCCTTTCCATTCTCCCACTGTTCCCTAGCCTGTTGTGCATTCTTTCCAAAAATTGGGACTTTTTTAAAACACTACGAGACACAGGGAAAAATCGATTGAAAGCAGGACCCCTGGTCACTTTAGAAGGTCATCTCATCCAGTTTCCCACCGAGATGTGGGCCTCTCCAGTGGCAGGGAACGCTTGACTCCCCGAAGGGAGAAGCTTCTATCCCGGGGCAGTTTTAATGATTGAAAGTCTCGCCACGATGTGTCTCCCTAATGCTCCCTATAAGAACTAGTCCCGCTGGGTCTTGGTGACATGCAGAATCATCAACGTCGTGCTTCCCCCTGGGGTCGCCGGGTTCTAACTCTGCTTCAGACTCTTCGTTGCTTTTTCTGCTCCTCGTTCTGGTTCCTGCCACCGAGACACAAGTGATACCAACGTTTAAAGGCACCCAACAGCCAGCTGTTCATCTCCGCTAGTCTGCAGGTCAAGAGTTCCGGGAAGACGCCGTGGGGGCAGTCTCCCCTTACTCCACAGAGTCAAGAACCTTGGGGGCAGGGGGAGACACGCACGATAGGGCTAGAACCACTGGCATCCGTGGCCACCTGAGTCTGTGTTTGATCCCAGCTGTCAGCGGAGCCCTTGCCAGGTAGTCTGGCCGTGTGGGCTTCCGCACAGCAGTCCCACGAGCATGCAGCCCAAGAAGAAAACAGGGGGACGCCCTGTCTAGGTCTTCTCATGACCTCGCCTCCACACTCAGGCACTTGAACGTCGCTGCCCTGCCTTCATCAAGGCAGTCACACGTCCCACCACTCTCAGAGGGCGAAGGAGACTCGTTTGTGTCATTAGCCACTGTCCTCGGACAAAACGCTTGCTGGGAATAGGAGCTAGAGAATGAAGGGAGTTTATTGGACCAGGCCCAGGGAACGAAGGGGAGTGATATTTATTGAGCACCTCTGTGCACCGGGCCATAGGTGTTCACGCAAGCTTTCTTCCCGGTGCCCTTCAGCGGTACTGCCCACTCTGCCTGTGGGGGAATAGCAGCCTCAGGGCCGACGGGAGGAGGGACTGCCCATTCCTTCAGCTCTAGAGGATCTGAAGGGTGTGACAGACGCCCTGTCCTCACCACTGAAGGGCCATCCAAGCTGAGAGACTGCCCAGACCACTGACGTGGCAGGACGATGGTACGGCTCAGATTGGGTGGCCACCATGTGCCAGGAGTGGGACTGGGAAAAGACGGCGGGCAGCCCTCCAGCCTGCGAGCGGAGGTTTAGAAGCAGCCTTCACAGACTCACCACCCTCAGCGGGGTGAGGGCATGGGACTGGAAGACCACTGACGCAGGAGCAGCCTTTGGGGGCAGACGCTAAGCGGATACATTTGCCGACGGGGCTGAGAGTCGCAGAGATGGGGGCTCAGGTCTAGCTCTCCTGGTCTGTGGCTCTGAGCGGGTTCCCTAGCCACTCGACACCGATTTCCTCATCTGTTCATCCCGCCCTCACAGCGTTCCAGAGATCAGAAGCCAACGGTGACTGACGGTGATGCTGCCCTGATCTCTTGCTGAATATGCTGTTTCATTTTTATTTTATTATACTCTCCCTTGTTCCAAAAAATCGGAGATGGCTTCTAGAAGTATGTATATTTTTCTTAATGAGAAAATTTGAATTGAAAAATAGGAAAAATCAGTCAATTATAAAGAAATGAAATGATGAGACATACTGACAAGGATGAACTTTAAAAACAGTCTGCTGAATGAAATAAACTCCCCCCCTACACACACACACACACACACACACACACACACACACGCAATACTGTATGATCTCATTGACATGAAATCTTTAGAATTGGAGATGGCATCGAGACCAAACTTTATAGTTGTCGATGGGCGGTTCTGTGGGTGTTAGGCTGTGTGGGTGTTTGGGTCTGTGGATAGTCTGTTCTGTGGATGGTTGGTTCTGTGGGTGTTAGGTTCTATTGATGATCTGTTCTTTCAATGCCCGGTTCTGTGGGTGTTTGGATCTGTGGGTGTTAGGTTCTGTGGATAGTCTGTTCTGTAGATGGTTGGTTCTGTGGGTGCTAGGTTCTGTGGATGTTGGGGTCTGTGGGGGTTAGGTTCTATTGATGATCTGTTCTTTCAATGCCCGGTTCTGTGGGTGTTAGGCTGTGTGGGTGTTTGGGTCTGTGGATAGTCTGTTCTGTGGATGGTCAGTTCTGTGGGTGTTAGGTTCTGTGGATGTTGGGGTCTGTGGGGGTTAGGTTCTATTGATCTGTTCTTTCAATGCCCGGTTCTGTGGGTGTTTGGTTCTGTGGATGGTCGGTTCTGTGGGTGTTTGGATCTGTGGGTGTTAGGTTCTGTTGTGGGTTGGTTCCCCCTCACCGCGGCCCACAAACAGCAGGAGGAAGCACTGCCCGACTCTGCGCCCTGCTCCCTCGCTCCCCCTGATGTCTGCGTGCACTGTTGCAGCCCGTGTCCTCAGATGTCCTTGAGAGCCTTCGTCTTTTTAGTGCCCCTCCCCTGGATCAAGCATGGTGCCCCCCTCCGGGGACTGCTCTCTCCTCGTGACCTGTCCAAAGGAGCAGACTCTCTAGGGAGCAGTCTAACTTGACTTCTTCCAGGACAGTTTATCTGTTTCTCTGTTATGCATACGAGGCGATGGAAAATGCCATAACTGGGGTCAAGTGGACCTTAGTCCTCAAAATGATTTATTCATGGTTATTCATGATTACCAAAGGTGAGTAGGGAGGGATTAGGAAGTCAGTGCTTAAAGTGGCACTATTTCAGGATGATGAGAAATGTGGAAGCAGATAGTCATGTTTGTTCATGATGAACTTAACCAATGTCATGGAACTGTACACAGAAACAAGGTCGAAATAGCAAGTGTGTTGTTCTACGTGTTTTACATAAATAATAATGAGAACTAGCTCAAGCCAGAGGTGAATATAGTGATAGTGTTGTAAAAAGAAATGATAATAAGGGGGCGGGCCTTCATAAAACTTTCATGTTGAAATACCCAAATTTGAACCAGGCCCTTATGTTTATGCATACTTATTTATATATAAGTTTGTCCGAACTTGAACTTCCTGGCCTTTACCCACAGTTCACTGTACTTCCTCCCTACATTTTTGCTCATAATTCTACTCATCTGGCAATGTTAAGGCACAGAAACTTTAACTTTTTCATTGACTTCTCTCTGGCACTGCTGTCCAGCTCTGTCCACTTCAGTCGGAAGGATACTAGCCTCAGAAATCGGAGTTGGCACCTACCTGTTTTGATTCTTATTCAACTTCTAGGTCATTAGTTCTCTTGTCCTGTGTATATGGTTTATGTCTTCAATGTAAGAGATTTCCCTAAGGAAAAATTCTAAATGTCCTAGCCTCACCCTCCAGCACCCAGCGCCAGACTAAAATCAAAACAAGAACCCAGGAAGTAGCTGGTTTGTGGCAAAGCCAGCAAATACTCATATGTACCACCGACATATGCCAGGACTGGTGCCCGGACTTGTTCTGCATGTAAGAGGAAGTGCAGCCTCCGTCTCCTGTTCATCCTGCCCGGCAGGAAGGCGCTGTCCGAGCCCCTCCTTCCTTTGGTCAGCCTTGCAAAGACCCGTCCTCCCTCCCTCCTGAACACAGCTCTTCCAATCGCTGCTCCTTCCTATTTACTGAGCACTTGCTGTGGGCCACACAAGACACGGCGACATCGTAGCCACATGTAATCGTTTTGTTTTGGGGGTTTTTTAAATCATCTTATTGGGGGCTCATACAACTCTTATCACAATCAATACATACATCTATTGTATACAAACCACATTTGTACATTTATTGCCATCATCATTCTCAAAATATCCTTCTACTTAAGCCCTTGGTATCAGATCCTCATGTTTCCTCTCCCTCCTTAGTCCCCCTCCCTCATGAACACTTGATAATTTGTAAATTTTCATTATGTTGTCATATTGTATACTGTCGGATATGCCCCTTCACCCGTTGTCCCACTGTCCGTACTCCAGGAGGGAGGTTATATGTAGATCCCTACAATTAGTTCTTCCTTTCTCCCCTACCTCCCCTCCACCCTCCCGGTATCTCCCCACTGGTCCTGAAGGGATCATCTGTCCTGAATTCCCCATGTTTCCGGCTCCCATCCATACCAGTGTCCATCCATCCCTAGCCAGAGTTGTCAGGTAGAATTGGGATTGTGTTAGTGGTGGAGGAGAGGAAGCATTTCAGAACCAGAGGAAAGTTGCATATTTCATTGTTGCTGCAGTGTACCTTGACTGACTCAGGGACATGTAATCTAATCTTATAGTCTTAACAAAGGCTTAAAAAATGGATAAAAATAAAGCAGTAAGCAAATGAGATCACTGTGGGTAATGATCTATGACGAGATAAAGTCACAAAGGGAGCATTCGCAGACTGACGTGATCAGAGCCGTCCTCAGTCCGGGTGGTGCCAGGGAAGACTCCTCTGAGGTGGTGACAGCGAAGCCAGGACGAAACTCCACAGGAAGTGTTCCAGCTGGGAAGGATGTCATTCCAGAAGCATCCAGGGGAGTCCTGGGATGTGATGAGCAAGAAAGAAAGAGAAATCACTGCCAGAAGATGAGGACAGAGAAATTCGCAGCGTGGGCTAGAATGGGAGCAGGAAGACCAGTGAGAAGAGTACTGCACTCCGTCGTCAGGCAGCCATCGATCTGACAGTTGTTTTGTTTTTGAACAGGAAGAGGGGGGTGTGTGTGTGTGTTCGTTCATCCTTCTGATTACATATGAAGGCCTCTGGCAGAGCCATTTCTGCCCACTTGCCAAATCTTAAAGACAAAGGAGCCCAAAGGATCCGCTGAAGAGGCCCAGCACCATGCAGTAGCCCAGCGCCCTGTGTTTGCAGCGAAGGGTCGGGGGCAAAAGGTGGCCAGCAGCAGCCCCCAGGTCTTGTATTCTCGCCTCGTGCAACCCTGCCTGCATGTGTGTGCCTGGGTTCCTTGGAGCGTAAATGCAACTGGGAAAATCCCCCAAGGTATCCAAACTGCTCCCTGCCTGCGGTTTTCACTGCTTAATACTGAACTGCACTAGTTTTCCCACTTCTTTAACCAAATGTCCAGATATTATTTATGGACTATTATTCTATTTATATGTGTTGCTGTTATGCTATTATGATATATTATTATTATGCAACATGTTATTAATAGCAGTGTATGTAAAACTGTTAATATATGTACTATTATTTATAGTGTTTAACACATACTTTATTCCACCTTGCGTTCTCTCTCGTGCTCACATCTTCACTGAGTGAGCTCCATCCTTTAAAGAGAACTTCACATCAGGTGTATGTTAATCAAGCAAGTTCTAACATCTGCTACCTGCCTTACATATAGGGCCGCATGAGGGTCAGGAGTGGGGGAGGTTGGTGTTGTTTTCATATGTTTATGTACAAATAACCCCCAAACAAAGCCCATGGCTGTGGATTCTCAGCAACACAACAGGATAGAGAAAGACGGCTCCTTAAATGTCTGAGACAACACATCTTTGTGGCAAGAGACAGCCTCCTCTTTCTCCCATACAGCAACTAGTGGGTTTGATCCATCAATCCTGTACCCAGCACTTAGCTCACACTCCCAGCAGGGCTCCTTTCTGTACATACACACATACTCACAACATTCTGCCGTCTAGTCGATTCTGACTTTTATGTGCAGGCAGGTGATCTGGCTGGCAGGATCGGATGTGGGCACTGATAGGATTCCCTTGTGAGTACCTGTGAACATGATTTCCTGGAGGACCATCCTGCTGGGTATAAAATGAGCTCCTGGAGAAGCAGGAGAGGGGAGGGGTCTCTACCAGCCAGAGCCAGGAGCAGATCCTGTAAAAAGTGGACTCACATCTGTCATAATGTCCCGTATTAGCAGTTTGTGCCCCGCCAGCCCCATGGCCAGCTGGGTTTTGAGTGCCCTCCACCCTGCAGTAGGGGCTGATCCTCGTCCTCCAGCATGGAGCAGTCCATGTCTGTGTTGGATGTTCTAATGGGGAAAAAGTTTCCCTGCGTTTCTCTCCCATCTGCTTTCTGGTACCTTCCCTCTCTGTAGCTGTAAATACCAAGGAGAATCCATCTGCAGTGAGTGTAGTCTCTGCTCTCCAGTTCTGAGGTGAATATCCCCCGTTCCTTCAAATGCTCCTCAGGTGACTGATTCCAGAAATATGCAGTACCCAGCTGACTTCCCAGCCAGCATCGGCAGGCACCCCCGTCTTGGATACAGTGCCGTACCGGTGCTGGGCCCAGGACTTCCAGAGGAGCCAGACAGTGCATGTTGTATGTGTTAGACTTCTGTTAGCTTATCGGCAATTAAGCAACACAGTCCTCATTTGAACAGCTTAGCAGCTAATTTGAAAAGTCTCTTTTCCACTTATTTTTGACAAGCTAAATCCAAGGTTCTTGCCACTCACCCTCCTCCTGTTGTGGGGTTGTCTTAGGTGGGCTTGCACCAGTTCCCACTCATTGCGACAGAAGGAAGCACCACCCGCCCCGTCCTCCCAAAGCTCCCATGTCCAAGCCCATTGGTGCAGCTACTGTGTGAATCCATCTGGTCCTGGTCCGCCCTCTTTTTCACTGCCCGTCTACTTGACCACACAGAATGTCCTTCTCCATGCACTGGTCTCTCCTGACAGCACGCTCTGGTGACACACAGCTATCAGTCGGGTTGCTTACTGGAAGTTGGCAGCTCCAAACCAGTCACCTTGCACGAGAAAATGAGGCTTCTACCCCTGTGAAGAGTCAGTGTCTCTGGCACTCACAAGGACAGTTCTCTGCCCTCTAGTGTCACCAGGAGTCAGAGTTGACCTGACAGCAAGGAGTTGGAGTTCCTCCCATCCTGTGCTTCTCTAAGAACAAGATCAGCCATTTCTGTAAATTTTATTCTCCTTTTAGTTTTTTTTTTTTTAATTTAATTTAATTTTTTGTTTCGTTTCGTTTGTTTGGGGGACATCACTGCCCTGGTGGGATTAGGAAGCCCAACCTTGCTCCTGGAGAGCTGCTGCTGGATTTGAACCACCAACCCTGTGGGCCGCAGTCCGCACACAAACACTACACCTACGGGGCTCAGCCCAGTCTTTTTTTTTTTTTTTAATTGATAACATTTCACTTTATCACATGGAAATTGTGAAGAAATAGTTGAGAACGGTGTAAAGATGCATTGCCTTCATATTATTTGTGTGTTTTTTGTGTGGATCTTTCTTTTTGGTTGTTGCTTGGTTTTGAACATTTTATTATTCTTTAGGTAAAAGTTCACATAGCAGATTAGTCGTCCAATCATTGCATCATGCACAGATTGTCCCATGACATTGGTGTGATTCCTTCATGCTTATCTTTTTTGGGGGGAGGGGCATCGCTGCTCTCTGGTGGGAGTAGGTGGCCCAGCCTTGCTCCTGGAGAGCTGCTGCTGGATTTGAACCACCAACCCAGTGGGCTGCAGTCCCGCACTCAACCACTACGCTACCGGGGCTCAGCACCCTTCATGCTTATTTTTTAAACCTTTTTAACATTAAGTCCTTCCTGAAACAATGTTCTCTTCCTTGAAGGTCACCACACTCACCTGGTTGTCCACCCACCCACCGGTTACCACATGTGCGTAACCCCCCAATTTCTAGACATTGGAGTGCTCCAAGGTTTGATCCTCAGGCCTCTTCCTATACCCACTGGTTCACCACCTGAGCCCCTAACTTCCACTACCATCCACGTGTTGATGATGCCCAACTCTCTGTAGCCCAGACCACTCCTCAGAACTCAGAGTCATTAACCTGTTCTACCAATGTGTACTGAGTGCCTCTGTGTCCAACACTGCTCGAAGCCATGGGATAACGTGTTGTTCATGATGATCAAATTGGTCGCTGGCTCCCGGCAACCCTGGCCTGTGTCTTCTCCTTGACTGTTTGTCGGCTTGAATGTGCAGTGTGGGGAAGGAAACTAGGTCGTCCTAGTCCTTCTTAGTAGGGAAGCCCCAGCATGCAGGGTGGTGGCAGCCTCTGACGTATACTAGCCAGGAATCACAACGAACAAAAGAGAGAAAAACTCTTACTCCCAGGAATCCATTTTATCCTCTGTTTGATTTATTATCCCCACTTAGATGTCGAATAAACATCCCAGGCTTCGCAGTAGAACCATTTCCTATTTACCTTTCCCTCACATTCACATTCAGTCCATCAGGAAGTCCTGGTGGTTTTCCATTTTGAATATTTCCAGACTCCAGCACACCATCATCTCTCACGTGGATGACTGAGGCAGCCTCGATTGCTCTGTCTACTGCTGCCAGGGCTCTTGGAAAGATTTTCTCTGCCCGGTAGACACTGCGATCATTTTAAAGCCTAAGTCAGATGCATTTCTCCTCCGATCAGAACTTCCCAGTGGTTCCTAGTCTCATTTGCTTCGATGTTTTCTAGGTTCCACAAGGCCCTTCTGGAGCTTCTCCTAATTCCTCTGTGACTCACCCTGCTCTAGTCACTAGCTGTCGTGTGTGTGTGTGTGTGTGTGTGTAAAAATATAGATAATATGACTTTGCCAGTTCTCCATTTTTCATATTTACTCTTCAGTGAACCCAGTTACATCGGTGACCTCATGTAGCCCTCACCATTGTCCATCGCTCACTGGCCAACCTGCTGCTGCTGCTGCTGGAATGTCTCGTGCATGTGCCTGACTCTTAGCTGAGTGCTGCTGCTCCTCTGCCTGGAGGATCCTTCCCACCGAGCCTTCAGTGGCTTGCTTCTTCGCTTACCTGACACCTTTCAAAGACTTTCCCTCACAATCCCCCCACCACCACCACCACACACCCGTGTTTCACTTCCCAGCCCCAGCCCCTCCTCTCCTCGAGCACCTGCGCATTTCACAATATCACGCTGAGCCCAACTGCCACACGGAGCAGCTACAGAGGGCACAATAACGCTGCCCCGTGGGGTCTCCCAGGCTGGGGGTTACTGTGCAGCTTAGACTGGCGCGTCTCTACCCCTGGCTTGGGTTCGTAGCCCAGCACTTTAACCACTGCCCTGCCAAGGAGTCTATAATATGGGTGATTTATGGCTGGGTATTTATCTTAGCTGTCTTCCTACCCTCAAACTTCATAGTTTCTCAAGTAGTTGTGTTGGATGAATGAATGAGTGGGCCCACAGGCGTAGGCCAAGTCATGACCCCTTCCAAAGCTAGCCCGGCCCCCAGAACCTATGAACATGCTACCTTACATGGCAATAGAGATTTTGCATATGCTATTGATTATTTAAGTGGTCCAGTGTAATCATAGCGTCCTTATAAGTTAAGAGTGAGAGAGGAGAGTCTGAGAATGGAATATGCTGTGCTGCTGGCTTTGCAGGCAGGAGAAGGAGCTGTGAGCCAAGAAACTTCCAGAAGCTGAAAAAGGCAGAGAAATAGATTCCCGCCTGGAGCTTCTAGAAGGAAAACAGCCAGCTCGACACACACTTGATTTTAGCCCCATGGGACTTTTGGGCTCTGTAAGACACTTCTAGCTTGTGGTCACGTTTGACAACAGCCAGTACACTCACATTCATCAATTAGGCCAGCGGTTCTCATCACTGCAAAATCACGGTGATGAAGTAGCAATGAAAATAATTTTATGGATATGGGGGTCACCACCACATGAGGAACTGCGTGAAAGGGCCATGGCATTAGGAAGGCTGAGAAGCACTGGATTCGACTGTAGGCTACTGCAGGGCAGGCCTGGTTTTGCTGATCTTCAGAGCGTAAGGGCTCAGGGTTCTTGCAGTGCAAGTACTCTGGATTTTTCCATAGAGAACACGTGGCGGGCACCGTGCTGCTTTGAGCTCACTGCAGAGCCTGGTTTCAAGGTATTACTGGGTGCAGGTCGGCTTGCCCAGAATGTCAGTAGGCAAGAGCCCAGAACTAGAATAATCCTGGGAAATAGCTCTTCCGGAGCAGCGAAGCCCTCGTCTATGATTGGGAGAGACCACGTGCTCCCACCCCCTTCCAGCACTGGAGACTGAGTGCATTGTCTGGGCTCAGGGGCTCATCCGGGACCATCCCACAAGGTGCTTGAGGTTTTAGAATGAAATCTGAAAACTCACTTCCCATCAAGTTGATTTCAGCACCTAGGGACCCAATGAGAATGGTGTGGCAGTCATGTACTCGTGGGGTGGAGTCTAGCTTGTCAGTCTGGAGGTAGCCAACGAGTAGCCAATGAGGCCTCTGTATGGGCATGGCTTTCGCCTGAGACTTCTGGGAAATCTCGAGGTATTTCCCAACTGGAGAAGGGAGACTGGACTGAGTCTCTGAGAGTCGGTCGACTGATTAGACGAAATGACAGCATGCTCATCGATCCTGATTGCTGGAAAATTGAGAAGCTGGAGGAGAAGCCACATGGGCTTGCCTTGATGGAACCAGACCTCTGGGGCCAGAGAAGTCACAGAGAGACCCCTGCTAGCTTTGAGATGCTCCTACCACCGATGGATACTGCTGATGGACCCTGGACCCTGGAAACAAGCCGTGCCAGCACTGGGACGCCTCTACAGCACGTGCTTTGTGAGTCGGAACGAGATTTTATAGACTGGTGTCGAACTTCTGGGCTAATATCGGACTTACGACTTTGGACTGGGTTGGGATGCTTTCTCAATGTTCCGTTCCTCTTGTATATAAACCTTTCTCTTATATCCATATGCATGTTTATGAATTTGTTTCTCTAGTTTACCCGGACTAACACAGATGGGTACAAAGCCACAGTCCAAGAGGCTCTAAGAATATGCTAGAAAATCACTAGCACGGAAGGCAGCCAGAGTGATGTTACCAGAACAGAAGTCCGGGGTCCAGGGAGATGACCAGGCAGGAACACAGGGAGTGGGGGAGTTGGTGGTAGTGTCCGGGGTGATCACAGCCGCTTTGTCTTAGCAACAAACACCTAGTGCAGAGGGCCTGGTGGTGCTAGCCAGGTGCTAGCAGAAAGGTTGACCGTTAGCCTCCTCAGCGGCTCTGTGCAGAGAGGCCTGGTGGCCCGCGCTATCAAGCACACAGCCAGAGAAACCTGATTCGGCAGTTTTGCTCCATCACGTGAAGTCACTCAAGACTTGATTCACCGGCACTTAAAGCCTGGTGCAGAATTGGGTTTTTAAAAATAGCAAACGAGATGAATGGTACTTGCTTCATACCTGTACAAATCACTTGGGGTTTTTTTGGGGGGGGTGGGGGGTTTGGGGGGTACTTGACAACAATACTTTGCTGAAGCCAGCCATTGTGAGGACTCGAGGTGGTCCCAAGGAGGCTTTTCCTAATTGAATGTAGCATTTAATGAACAGACACCAGCGAACTGCTAATCTCGCTCATTCTAGAGCCCAAGCAAGAGCACTTTAAAATCCGGTCAAGTTGAGGTCTCAGAGTCCCGTTCTCAAAATTCCACATCTGATTTTTTTCACATCTTCCTTTTTTCCTTTTTTTAAAAAAAGAAAACCTTATATCCCATGCCTGATATGAATAAGGCCTTTTACATCTTTATTATAAACATTTAGGTTTAAAGTGATTATAACTGACAGTTAAGACCAACAGGAGCCAGCAGCCTGTTCATGGACAAATTATCTATATTTCAGACTAAATCAAAAGTAAACATTCGCTAAAGTCCCTTCAGGTCCACATTAGTCCTGGGGAAGCCAGAGGCAGCAGGCCAAGCTTCCGCCTCCCCGGACACCTTCCGTGGTCACATTTCAACATGAACCATCTTTTCCAAAATGCAGCACGAGACTGGTTTCCACCCATGTCTGTATCTGAACATTTGAATGCGAATTTATCTTTCTAAGTCAACATTTTCGTCTCATCAGAAGAATATTGCAAAAGATCTGGAAATGTAGGGTTTTTTTTTTTGGGGGGGGGGGGTGCTGTTTGTTTGTTTTTTCCCCCTACATGATGACAGAATCTGCAAAGGTTCTCGAACTAAATCTGTTAAGTTTCACTCATTTATTTGTTTTTTAAGATATAAGATTTTTTAGAATTTATTTGTTGCCTTCTTTAAATGCTGTGACAACGTCCACCTCTTCTCACTGACTTTTTTATGACTGGTCGTGAAGGCCAGTTCTAAAAGTGCTCTTGCTTGGTCTCTAGAATGAGCGAGCTTAGCGGTTTGCTCGTGTCTGTTCATTAAGTGCTACATTCAATTAGGAAAAGCTTCCCTGGGCCCACCATAAGGTCCCTGAGGCCTGGAGGGGTCCTGTGAAACCCTCACTGCCAGGCCGATTTTGTTGTGGCTAAGCCAGGGGTACCACCTAAGATTTTTTTGATCAGGTGATGGCAATACTTTGTCCGAGGACTGGGACGACCAGGTCAACCAGAACCTGACCACTCTCTTCTCTCAGTGCCGCTGTGTGAGTCCAATCTTGGGATTTATTAGACAATATTAAGCAAAGAACATGGGAACTGTAATATAGTCTTGTATCTCCAGAATCTCAATTTTTGTCTCCTGGGATGCGATACAAGCAAAGACTTAAGAAATAATCATTAATTGATTTTGGCCACATCTGAACCTTCACACAAACTTCTGCGAGCTCATGTCACTTAGTCCTTCCTTTCAAGCCCTCAGAGTGAGCGCGTAGGCCCTGCCTAGAGACTTGAGTGGAGATTAATGTGTCTGAGTTTATTATATAGATTCCACAAAGGACCCTGTGTTTGTTTAACACTGGCTGCCTTTTAGACCCAGTGACAAGCCAGAAGACATTTCTCCCTGAAGCTAATTCCTAGTAGGCATTCAGAACCCGTGGGGGTGAGTGACACCCTTGCTGGTGACAACGGTTTTACTGCTGTGTGATTTATAGCTCTGACCTCCCACTTACTGCTGGGGCTGTTTTTAAACTGGTCGTGAGCATAGTCTAACGCAGAGATTCAGGAACACACCTTTAACGTTTAAAATGCTTTGTAATGCTTTATCTCTCCGAGTAAATGCTCAGAAATGATGAGAAGGTGTGTGCCTCATGAGATCAGGCGGCTGGACCACTTGGAGCCACCATGGAAGACTTGCAAGTCTCTGCAGAGCTCGGGGCAGGTGGCTGTGCAGCTCCAGACCAGGTTTCTTTCTCCAGAGGAGAAAGAAGGGTTCTTTGCAAGTTTCTCAGCAAAAGCGGCCATCCACCTCATCTGCTCTGGCTGCAACCCTTGGCTGCAACCCTTGGACTCTGCTGAGCAGCCAGAGAAGTCAGCCCTGCAGCTTCTTTTCACTCTGGGTGGCACACGTCATCTTGAGCCAGGGGACAGATGGAGGCGGCCCCACTGGAGGCATGCTGACTCAGGGTGACGTGGGGGGTGGCCTCTTGGAGAGAAAAATCTGGGTAATAAAGGATGAATGAACCCCTGGCCCCAAGAGCAGTCCATGTCTATTACAACTGCCTGCTCTTGGCCACGGGATGCCAATCTCGAGGTGAGGACGTAGATGACGTAGGATGATGTAGATTTAGCAATGTGTTACATTCCTATAGATTTTAGGAAATGCCGCCGTCATCCGCCTCTTTCTGCTCAGTCATAGTGTTGCCTGGCACAGTGACTAAGCAGAAGCCAGGGTGATTTGTATAAAGCAAATAAGCACTTGCTTGTTACCGGGAGTCTGCCACACACACGCACACACACGCACACACACAGTCTGCTCTGACAATTCTCTTTGATGATGGAACTGTACCTTCCAAACAGAGATCCATCATGACCAATGCAGTGAAGTCTCAGTAGACCCAGGTTTATAAAACGTGGGCATACCACAACAGTTAGCAGAATGAGGAAATTTACATGTTGAAGCGCTTGAATGGTGTGTTAGTCTGGGTAAACTAGAGAAACACTGACCTTTCACCAATTTGTATTGGTTCCATTTTTCAATTGTGGGCCACAACTGAAGTGGGAAGAACCAGTTCACAGCGGTGGCAGCCTGGGCTCCCAGAGGGAAGGAAGGACAAGCCACGGGGCCTTGTGGGGGAAGGGCTGCTGCAGCTCTTCTCTGAGGTTTCTAATTACCTTACTACACAACTCAGATGGTTTGGTTTTAACGGTCTGCTTGCCTTGTTCCATTTGACCTATAAAAATGTTAACATCCTTTAAGTAGATTTCTCTTCAAGAGCTGAATGTTTCTTTGTCAGGCCATACAGCATATTCGACAACAACCGCCAGGACCCCACGGGCTTGACAGGCGCTCTTCAGGCCACGGACCTGGCCGGAGTTCTGCACATGCTCTATTGTGTCCTCTTTCACGGCGCCCTCTCGGACCCCAGCACGGCCAGTCCCAAGGAGAGCTATGCCCAGAACACCGTTCAAGTGGCCCTGCAGAGTTTGCGTTTCTTCAACAGCTTTGCCCCTCTGGATCTGCCCGCTTTTCAGGTACTGAGCCTTGCTTTGTCCCGGGGTGAACCCACCACTAGCTAATAGTAGAAAATAGATGTGAGACTCTTCTCCTAGATTAGGCCCTGTGGGGTAGTCTATAGTCATGCCGTTTTTGTGTTTAATAGTACAGAGTGATCATAGATACGATTTCTGACACTCCTGCTTTCTTCTCAACATTGTATTTCCCATTTGTTCTCTCAACTGCCCTACGAAATAGTGTTGTGCCCATTTAATAGATGGATACATTGGGAGATCAGTAATTTACACAAGGCTACACGGTGACTGAGCCAGGACTGGTACCCATGATCTTCTGACCTCAAGGACTGTATTCATTTCGGGCTATTTATAAACCTCCTGTCTCAGAGACTTTAGATAAGGGCATTATCATCCCATCAAGTTTTAAATATTAGGGCAAGTAATGGTTTCTTATGTAAACAGAACCACAATTGGATAAATTGTTTTGATTGATACGGCTTTCACTGGAAGATTTAACTGACTCGTGTCGAGTGTAAAGTGCATGTGTGGTTAGAAGTGTAAACCCCTATAAATTAAGTTTTTATAGCTCGAGAGAAATTTTTCTTTTCATTCTAGCACCCGACTTTGAGCTGAGAAAAAAAAGTTGGGTTTTTTAATGTAAGAAATTTAATTTTCAAAAACACTGACCCTGTGGAACAGAGCAAGCTCCAAGCAGGACACTTTGCCGTTTATTAACTGTCAAGTGATTTCGTTTTTAAAAAAGGCGCCGACTTGGCAGACAACGAGCCCATAATTTAGATGAATTGCTGTGCTCAGAGCAAAAAGTTCTCAGAGACACGAAGGTATGAAAAGGGTGGTCGGTGCCCATTCCGAGATGGAAGAAGCGCTGATGTGTGTAGTTGGTGACACACACGTGCTGTCCGCCCCTCGATGGCTTCCTGCCCTGCTGGCCACAAAAGGAAACCATGCATCAGCGGCAAAACTGGCTCTACCGCCATCCAACCTGATTCAGTGAGGTTATTTCTCACAAGAACAGAAACCCCTCTCTCGAAGTTCAGGCTTTTTTCAGTTTCCAGCACAGTGGCATTAGCCGGGGATGGTTGCCCCCCAACTTCCAACGTCCTAACGCAAGCCATACCTCAAATGCCAGTGGCCCTTGCCTGTGGTTTGAATCCACGTCTGTGTTCCACAAAGGGTCGAGGCCGTGACATTGGGTCTAGAAAAGGTCTGGAAGCCAGAGGGGAGCCTCCATTTGCTGTCCCAGGATGTGGGGCCCAGCGGTCCAACCCGTCAGCTAAATCCACGTAGGAGGATTTCCTCTGTCACTAGATACTGTGAGAAAGCAGCTCTCTAAAGACTCCCTCCCAGCTTCTCATCCTGTAGCTCTGTGGTACAGAGCACGGCAGGGCATTCCACAGCCTGGCGGAGTACCCGTATCAAGACCCCACAGCATGCCGGAGCCCAGTCCCCATCACCCCTGCAGCCTCACTCACAAAGGAGCAACAGAACCTCCCAGCAGCCCTGCTTCTTCATTTTCCTTTACCAAAAAATGGCCAATAGCGCTAGAAAAATCAAGAGCTCATCTTCTTGAGTCCTTCCTGGCCAAGCCATGCCGAACACCGAGCTTTCTCCCCTGCATGTCTTTGCCAAACTCAGCCTGCACTGTGTCGCCTCCTGGAGGAGCTTTGACCAGAAACCGCACCCCAGGTGACTTGCGAGCCCGAATGAACACCTCACGCTCAGTGCCCCGTGCCTTGTTTCTTTCTCCTCTGCCCACAGATCGCTCAGTACTGCTTGGTTGTTTCTTCCTGTCCTCTCCTGCTCTTCTTTTACGTCTCTGTTCAGCTTCTCCTGCTTGCTGTCACTGTTTCTCATCTTTGACTCAGCCATGGTCTCCAGGTGCCCCGTGCCCCTTAACTGGAGTGAGGCTGGGAGAGCCTCCAGGAGGCTGCCTGCCTCCTCTCCTGTTCTCTGACACGACACACGACCGGCTGCCTGCCTGTGGGCCCAAACCTAACACATGGTAATCTCTGACTTCCTTCGAATCTGCAGGACCCAGACCCCCACAGTGCCTGTGTCAGACCCTCTAATACTTTACCGATAGTTACTCTGTTGTGCCACTTATTTTGATGCATTGACACGCCAGACCCAAACACCCATACAGAGGATACCAACCTAACAGTCATCTGACATCATCGCAGGGGCGATGACTTGTCAACCGCATGAGAAGAGGGCTTCAGCTGAGGGACTGAGAGGGTTGCGGGGGTAGGAGCGGGCTGGCTAATAGCTAGGAGCTGGCATGATACCGAGGCTCCTTGATGCTCACGTGTGATGCCTGAGTGGGGCTAACCATACGGCCAGGCTCATCTGAGACTGTTAAGGCAGCCGCACACTGCTTCGCCATGTGAGTTGGACTTCTCCAAGAATCATGAAATCCAAGTTCTGAATCGAAGCTTCCAGAAAGCAAGGGTTTT
This sequence comes from Nesogale talazaci, assembly GCA_004026705.1. Classification (NCBI taxonomy): domain Eukaryota; kingdom Metazoa; phylum Chordata; class Mammalia; order Afrosoricida; family Tenrecidae; genus Nesogale; species Nesogale talazaci. The sequence continues at coordinate 22,305 of PVJH01027979.1, forward strand.
GAGAAAAGCAGACAGAAACGGCATGTCTTTTTATGACCTAAACCCAGAGGTCACATACTCTCATATCTATGACATAGCCATCTCCCAAGTCAACCAGACACAACCCTTCCCAGATTTAAAGGGAGGAGACGTAAGGCCCATGTTTCAGTGGGAGGACTGTCAGATCGGTGGCCTTTTGCATCGAATCATCGCACACTGCTCAGCAAGCCAAGTGGCCCATCTCCTGACCTCACAGACATCATGGATGGACAACTCGACATCGCAAACTTGCCCAGATGTGTGCTGATAATTGTGGGTAGGCACCTGGGCAAGTACGCAATGCGTAGGTAAATTAAATATTACCCAGTGTGAGCTTGGTAGGAAAGTACTATTTCTATGGAACAATATGGCCAGAGACCAAACAACCCATTGCATTGGGTGAATCTGCTGCATAAGATCGCTTTTAAAGTGTTGAAAAGCAAGAATGCCACTCTGAGGACTCCGGTGCTCCTGACCCGAGCCCTGCTATTTTCAACGGCCTCGGGTGCTTATCAAAATGAGGCGTCGAAGATGTAAGAGCCCCCAATAAAATGAATTTTTTTTTAAAAGCGTGTTTAAACTATAAAGTAGGAAACGGATTTGCTCTGTAAATCTGCATCCGTTTCTCAGTTTTTAAAAAGTTTATTAAAAACCAAGTTGGCCATCAAATAAGAAAACCGGAAGAACTGATGCATTTGAATTCCAGTGCTGGCAAAGAAGATCGGAACAGCGCGGAACTGAGTTGATGAGCCCCTAACAAAAAGAGCCAACTCACCTCCCGTTCCTGCAGACAACGTACCTGCCCAGCGCGTGATCTGAGGGACTCGGTTTGCAGAGGGCAGGGGAGATTTTAGGCGTCCCTCCCAGAAAGATGGAGACATCTGGGCATGGGTCTGAGCTCAGACAAATCCAGAGGAATATTGTCAATTGCGTGGGAGGATCAAAGGACCTGACAAAGCCAATTGGTGTGAAACAAGGGGCCTAACCTGCTGATGGGTGAGACAAGGCAATGTGACCCTCGGGGCCTAGCCCAGTAGGAAGGAATCTCTAGCCAAGGCTGGCCGCCATGTCACACGTCATGGGGCGACCTTAGACACGTCACTCGAACTCTCGAGACTCAGTTTCCTCATCTGTAAAGCAGAGATTGCAATTGCCCACCTTCCCAAACCCGCTACGGGTGAAACATAAAGACCCTGAGGTTACATGAAGACCCTGCACTGGCCACCTGGGAAGCACTCAGGAAGTGTCTGCTGACTCCGCTTGCGGAGCTGAAAATGCCCAGCCCATCTTGAAGAAGTCGAGGCAAGGAGGGGTCAGCACAAAAGGTTATCCAGCAGGATTATTGTCTTAGCCGCTTCCATTTCATTGTATGCTAATCAGGCTGCTGTCAAAATCTCTCCCACCCCACCCCCCCTGCAGCAGAGAAGTCTGCTTTCCCGTGGATTCATGCACGCACAGATGGCCTGGGGGTCAGGGAGATTGTAGATCGCCTCCACTCTGACAGTTTTTACAATTGAAGGTGGTCACAAGAAACAAATCAATGCACCGACTGGGCAATTAATTCTGGCTAAAAAGGAAATATAGTTTCCTTGAAAAATTGGTTTAATTTTTATATTCAAACTTACATGCCCCTTGACCTGCTCTTATCAGTGAAGGTTAAACAGAGGGCACTGGGTCACAGCAAGCTGGACGCAGCTAATTAAATAAAGGCTGAGCCGAGAAGGTGTCAAAGCTGATTTAAAGGAGCAAGACCCTCTGGAAGTCTCTTTGGGGTTTAAAACAACAAAAATTTTTCAATTTACAATTTTTTTTTTGCCTTTGTCTTGAGGCTTGTGACTCACAATGAGCCTCTTCGATTTGTTCTCATTCTGCTTCAGCAATGCTCACCAAAACACTCGGCCCCCCTGCACACGGCAGTAGGTCCGTTGAAACATCCAAGCTGCCTGGGATCTGGCCTGGTTCAAGGCGGCCGGGACCTGAAATCCAGAGACGAGTCCAAAAGGCCGCCTTTTCCCACAGGCCAGCCGCGCACTTCATTCCAGCGCGGGCCTGCGAGCAAGCACTGTGTGCCTCGCCGCTCCCCTTTGCCCTGCTGTCGCTCTGTCTGCTTGACATGTTTATTAAATAGAAGCTCCAGGCTGCGCAGACAGACTCGGGCTCTCTCTGGAGCCACCCCTGGCCTGCCTGTCTGGATGGATGGAGACAGGATCCCAGGAGTCTGGCTGCTAAGGGGGTCCCATGGGCTCTGGGGGCTCCGGGGAGATTTTTTTTATCCTCTCAGGAGGCTTAGGTTTCTAGAATAATCATTAGTTGTTATTTATATTTCTTCTCCATCTGAAGAGAGGTAGCCAATTAGAGAGGTGTTTTCATCCTTGTTCCAAAAGCTTTTTTTTTCTCCTCCAGAAGAAAAATAAAAACGCGTTAGCTAGGTTGACAGATAATGTCTTAAACCTTCGTGGTGCAGGCACTTGATCTGCTGTGCTCCCCTTTCTGTCCTTTCTGGGGACGGACAGCTGGACACCTGGGACCGTGATCCCGGACCGGGCTGCGAGGCGCAGACTGGCCCATGAAGCACAGTGGACCTCCAGGACTCTCTGCGGCATTGCCAGTGCTGTGGCAGAATGCGCACAGGACCCAGTCCTGGCAGTGGCTAGCCAGGGGTCCTAAGTGGCCTGTCTGTGTCAGTCGATCGTAGGTGCAGAGGGCTTGTCCCTTGCCTTCCGGCACATCGCCAGCTCCCTGCTGGGCCACTGCAGCCAGGTCTCCTGTGAAAGCCTGCTCCATGAGGTCATCGTCTGTGTGGGCTACTTCACTGTCAACCACCCAGATAACCAGGTAAGAGGCCCCAGAAAGTCCCCCCGGGCCACCACCCCCCTTCGCCCCCCATCGCTGAGAGTGTGAGGTACGAGAGTGAGAAAAGGCAGGCTCGCCTGCTGGAACCCATCTGGCCTGCTCGAGGCCCCTCCACAGGCTCTGGGGCTGCCTCTCTGGCTGCCTCTCTCCAGAGAGCCGTGATCAGCACTAGATTAGCGCCAGCGCCTCCTCTTTGAGCGCCAGGAAATACTCGTATTAGAAATAAGACACTTTTCGTGAACTATCCTTCTGCTTAAAGGAAGCATCGATTCCCTTACTACTGAGCCTTGGCACCTACTTTATTTATTTGTTTACTTATTTACTCTGCTCCGGCTTGGGTCACTGGGCAGGTAACAGTGGAGCCGGTGCTTTGTGAAAGGGGAGGTCCTCCGAGCGAGACGCCGCTGCCTGGGTGCTGAGAGGCTGCCAGATGGTGTTAGGGAGGCTGAGGGCAAGGGTTTGGGCCTTTCCCCTTGGAGTCACCCAGAGCAGTTTTGCTTTTACTGTTTTAATCATTTGGTTTTTGAGCACGCTCTCATTTGGAGATAATGTCACCGCTTTAAGAAGTCAAGGTATCTGGGACAGACCGTGTAGAAAACAAAGCCGCTGCTTTCTCACCGGCTTTGAAACCACACTCGGGGCCCAGCAAACATTCCCGGTAATAACTCCTGACAGCCTCACAGCCCCAGCGCCTCCAGTTTAGCAACCTGAATGGCCTGGAGTACAGCTGAGAAGAGAGGTCTGAGAACATCCCAGTAAGCTTCTCCCAAAGCTTGCTAGTTTTCCCGGCAGACCAGTGTCCACCAAGCATGCTTGCTGAGTGTCAGCCTGCAGCAAACTCGCCCAGGCAGGAGGAGGGCAGAGCACAGCTGTGGTGCCAGTCTCAAGGACCAGGTGAGGAGCAGCACACACCCAGGATGGCCTGCCTACATGCCTGCCGGGGGGAAGCAGAGAGCAAAAAGTCAGCCCCGGAACTCAGAAAACACGGCCCTCTGGGTCCGAAGAGATGGCTTTCTCACGCAGGTGCATGCCGGTCCCTCTCATCCTGACCGAGTGAGCGCCTAAGCAGATGTGGTTTCAGAAGGCTGAGCAGTAAGCAGTTTGCCTTAGAAAGATTTCCAGGGTCCAAGCAATCCCTTCCCAGAGTAAGTGTCAAACATGGGGAAGTTCCCCTCTCCATGGTGCAAGAGGGTGGGCCCTTCTCACCTTCCAGCACAGGAGCATCGGGGCTGTGGCCAAGGTGGGGGGTGTTCTGACCTGCCTGCGGACAGGCAGGTGCAGAAGGTACGTGATTCTTGGGCACTGCTCGGGGAAGGAAAGTTGAGGGAATTTGTCCTTGTGAGTTTCTTGTCTTCATAAGCCTTCCATTCAACCTGTTAAATTTACTACTGCATCTTATTTGTGTGTGTGTGTGTGTGTGTGTGTGTGTGCGTGAACCGCCAATCCAGTGGGCTGCAGTCCCGCACTCAACCACTATGCCACCGGGGCTCAGCCCTCGATGAGTTTTTATACTTGTAGTTTCACAGTATTTTTGCCCTTCTGTGATTGACGTATTTCACTCAGCACAGTGTCCTCCAGGCCCATCCATGTGACAGGGTGTTTCACAGATTCCTTGTTAGTCTTTATTTTACCCAAGAGTGTTATTGGCATGTAATTTACATATCATGCAATCACTCAATCATGTCAAGGAGAATTGTACAATCATTACCACATCAATTTTAGGACATTCCCCCGTGATTAAATTGCCTTTAAAATGAGTTGTGCAATCACAACCCATTCCAGGGTTCCCTACACCTCTGCCTTCATTTTTCATTCCTGAAGTCCCCTTACCCTCTCTGTCATCCACCCTCACCCCTGCATCCCCTGTCAACACTTGTATCAGCTATCCTGTGCTTCACAAGCTGGGAAACCCATCAGAATCAATTAAAAACAAAATCAAAATAAGGTGGTATGGGTAAAATGCTAATGATATAAAGACAAAAATGCAAATAGTGAGTAAGAAAGAAAAGAGCCCCATCGACATTCAAAAAGCCAGGGAAGAAATTTCTCTCTTGGGAAGAACAAGTAAGAGATATTTGCTCCCAGAATAGGTTCAGGTTCGGTCTCTAGGGAGGTCAACCGGCCAAGTGTCGAGTTTGATCCAGCACCATCAAGACCACAGTGGTGTCGGCCTGATAGCAATGCTGTTCAAGACTCTTGCCTGTGACGTGAGCAGACCTGACAGCGACTCAGTCTCTGACCAGATACTCAGCGGATGTATTTTGGGCTCCCACTGCCCTCGATCGCCTTCTACAAATTGGATATTCATAATTTTACCTCTGATACTTTTCCCTTTGCCCTATTCGAATTTAACATCTTTGGATCACACAAGCTGGTGGACTTCTTCTTTGTGGACTCAGTTGACTCCTGGCTTAGATGTCTGCTTGTTCCAGTGCGAGCCTTTAAGGCCCCAGGCCCTAGTCCACTTAATAGCCAGGCACTATCTATTTTCTTCACCACACCTTGCTATCGTGATCAGTGATCATTTCATGAAGGTGAGTATCGAGCAGGGTCGTATCAGAACTGTTTTTGAATTGGGGCTGGAGTTCATTTAAATAGGAGTCCAGACTCAATCTGCTTATCCATGGACTTTGCACGTCTCGTAATATGATGGTTTACTTTGATGGTCGTAATAGGACAAAATCACAATCCTATAAGACTGACCGCATCAATAGCAGCCATAAGTCAACCAGCAACCAAACAGAACGGGGACGGGGGGCGGGGG
>PVJH01027980.1:0-27921 GCA_004026705.1 Nesogale talazaci
TTGTGTTCATTTGGATTTCTCTTCTCACTGGTGAAGACAGATAGTTGCCAACTGCCTGAGTGTCCTCTTCAGTCGCTTGTCTGTGCACTCCTGGTCTCGTGAGTCTGATCCGTGCTCCTCTTCCTCCCGTCCAGCCTCTCTGGTGATTTGCTCAGTCTGCAGATTGATGAAACCCGGGCACAACCTTCCCGGTTTTAAACTGTGCAACGTTCCCTTGCTCTGTTCACACCACAGCCTCATGCTCCTCGAGCAGGCTCGGCGTGTGAGCACCACGGGGCGTTCTGCAATCCCCATGCTTCTCGAGGCCGTCGTCCATAGTTTGTCACAGTCCACACGGTGGACGACTTGGGTCCCCGGCAGTGTCCAGGCCAGAAGAAGGACACAGGCTAGTGCGACAGCAGACCTGGGGTCAGGGCAGGAGAAGGGCAGACTGGGAGCAACGTGGCCCAACAGAGGCTCCGAGAAGAATCAGCATGAACACACAGCTAGATCCTGCTAAGTTCTGACTCCCGTGAAACCTAGAAGCCAAAATGATGGCACCTGTCTCCTCCCCTGACCCCCGTCCCCACGGGTGCCCCAGGGGAAGACTTCTCCCACCTCCCCTCGCCCTCTCCTTTACAGGAGGCTCTGGATGACGTCACCTCTGCCCTGAAGTTAGAGCCCGACACTGTGGTCCCTGAAATCCGCTCGCTGAGGCCTGAAGCCCAGGCCCTGATCACGCAGGGCCTGTATGCCCGCTGCCGGGCTCTGCTCAGCCGGCCACTGGACGCCAGGGTGCCCCTCAGCGAGGAGGACATGCAGGGGCTGGTTACCGTCGGAGAGGCCCTGGTCAAACTCGACCCCCAGCAGCCAGCCTGGCACCTCCTGCTCACCGACGCGCTCCTGTCTGCAGGTAAGGAGGCACCGCTCGGGGCAGGAGCCCGGCATCTGTGTGCGTCTTTCTCGAGAGGATCGGGGGTCCGCAGGATGCCGGGCCCTGTTCGAAGGAGGGCTGCTTGGACCTGCCTGGCCTGTGTGAAAAACAGTGCCCTTCCCATCTTGTTATCCGCGGGGCCACCAGCCGCCTTGGCGTCAGAGTAGGACTGTGTTCCACAGGTTTGCCAAAGCAGGTCTCCAGGCCTTGCCTCCGCAGTATTTCAGGGCGCCCTTGAGCCCCCAACCTTGCGGTGAGCAGCCAAACACGTGAAGAGCTGGCACCTCCCGGGACGTGAAGAGCAGCGGTTCTCCACCTGTGGGTTGCGACCCCTCTGGGGGTCGAAGCGCTCTTTCACAAGGGTCGCCTAAGAGCATCGGAAAACACATCTTTCCGAACCGAGACACGGCTCCTCTATCGCCTCCAGGCAGGACCTTCCCCCTGTGCAGACACGTCCACAGACGAGGACCCAGCATGAAGACTGTGACCCAGGCTACACCGTGCTTGGAGACAAGAGTTCCTTTATTTGTCATGAGAAATAAATATTTCACAGGATAGAATGACATACTGTTTTTATGATGAGGTTCAGCGTGTAACAATGAAGATGCAGCCTGCCTGTCAGATATTTAACATGACGATTCATCACAGTAGCCAAATGACCGTGATGACGTAGCAGCGAAAGTCATGTTATGGCTGGGGGTCACCCCCACCTGAGGAGCGGGATGAAAGGGTCGCGGCACGAGGTAGGTTGAGAAACGCTGCTCTAGACAGTGACCTGAGAACTGGGTTTGCCAAGCGCCAAGCCAGCCACGCCGCCGCCTCCTCCTCGCTGGGAGCGTGTGTGCAGAACGACGTGTGGACGCCGTTGCTGCCAGCTGAGCTGTTCGCCTGCAAGATGGGTCGTGTGAAACCACCAGCTGCTCTTCGGCAGAAAGACGAGGCTTTCTACTCCCACGGGGATTTATTCCCATCATCTCAGGAAACCACAGGGCACTTCTCCTCTGTCCTGTCGCCCGACGGCAGTGCCATGAAGGTTGCCTTCCAAACTTGCCATGACGGTGGATTCGGGAGTCACAAAGGCACAGCACAGAGCCCTGGAACGAGGAGGCCCAAGAGTGTCTCTTGGAGGAGCCCTGGTGATGTCCTGAGAACGGGGCCGGCAGTTCAAACCCACCAGCCGCTCTGCTCCCGTAAAGACTCCCAGTCCCCAAAACTCCCCAGCGCAGTTCCACCCTGCCTCGTAGGGCAGCTGAGAGTCGCTGGGGGCGGGGGGACAGGGGACACGATGGCAATGAGTAGCTCCTCGTTTAAAGGAGAGACACCACCTGTCCTGACCTCTCTCCGCTCTCCCTGATGAACCTCCAGCCCTGCAAGGCAGGATCTAGGGCATTAGTAGTGGACCTCTAACTGGTTCCTGCTTCGGGCCTGGGCCCACTGGGCCACCCATGCTCTGGGTCGACTGCAAGGCAAGGAAGGCCAGGCATACTTCCCAGTGGCCCCACCTCTCAGCCCCATGGCCAGGCAGGCGGTCTGCTGACGGACCTCCTAACCCCCAACAGGCCGCTACCAGGAGGCCAGCGCCCGCCTGCAACAAGCCCTGCACTGCGAGGCGGCCCCGTCAGAGGCGGCCCGGGCCCGGCTCGGCCTGCTCCAGGTCAAGAAAGGAGATGCGCCCGCTGCAGCTCGGGACCTGCAAGGCCTACTGGAGGGGGACTCCGGGGATCTCGGCTTCCTGTTGCGCCTTCTGGAACCCTCGGAGCGGCAGGCCCTGGTCCAGGTGGGTGACCACAGCCCCCGGACCCCCTCCCAGCACCCTCTAGTCCACAGGTGTGTGCATGTCTTTGTTGCCACCTCTTTGCCCCGTGGTGAGGAAGCAGATCCTGCTCTGGGGGCGGCCGATCACGTGAGACCTGACCCTGAACAGAGAGGGCCAACAGCAGTGGACGAGCCGCGTGTAAAGGCAGTCTGGGGGAGGAGGACAGCACGGGGGAGCGGGGAGGGACGGCCGAGCAGAGAGAACACAGAGGAAACGTGGAGGCAGACTTTGTGGTAAGAGGAGAGTGGGCTGCTTGGGTCGTCACAGGGGCAGGTGACTGGCTCACTCAGTAACTTCTCAGGCTGGCTCAAGCAGGGCGTGTAGCTGCCCCACTTCCTATAAAGAGGGCGGGTTGGCTGGGGAACTTCATCTTCAGAGCAGAGGGGGTGGGCCCTATGGGGAGGCCAGAGGAGGCCCACCTGGCTTAACCAGAGATCAAGGCACACCTGACATCAGACCTTGACCTTGGGCCGCACCCCGTTCTGTGCTGTGCATCTCAGGCCAGTTCCCCTACCAGAAACAGACGTAAGGTGGGAATGGGGTGGAGTGTGAAGAGGGGGAACCCAGGTCTCCAGCTTCAGCCCTGTGTTAGGCCTGGTTGACCAGAGAAACAAGATCCGGAGACACAGACATGTGAGAGAGCTTGATGCTGAGAATTATACCTCAAGCAAACATCCCAGCCCAGTTCAGATCAAGTCCACAAGTCCGATACAAGTCCATAAGTCAGTTACTAGGCCCTAAGTACCTCCTCTTCAGACTCACGCAGTCACATGCAACGTTGCAGGATGCAGGGAGATCACAGACCAGTGGGTGGAACGTCTTGTGGATGCAACGGCAGCAGTTGCATCACAGGACTCTCTGGTCTGTGTGGCTCCACATGGCTTGTCAGCAGGAAGGTGAAGCAGAGAGAGGGAGGGAGAGGGAGAGTCCCAGGAACCTCCTTAGGAAGAGGCCATGCCCACAAGAAGGCATCATCAGGTTGTAGTCTGACTGGCAGACTAAGCTCCACCCCTTCACTCATATCTTCAAGTCAACATGAGGTTACCATGAATAATCACTACCACAAACCCCAAGAAAACTATTGCTCTGTTTGCATGGGGCATATGGGTCACCACAATGACTTGGGGTTGGGAGAGAGAGGAAGCCCCCTCCCTAGAATTCAGCTGAGCCAGCCAGGAGCACTTTGTTACCTGACCTCCCGCCCCAGTCTGAGGGACAGCACCTGCTCCCGGGATCAGCCAGGTCAAAGAGTAAATTCACTGCCATCGAGTCAATGCTGCCCCCACCCCCGGGGCCCTCTTGGACAGGCTAGAACTGCCCCCGCGAGTTTCAGAGACTGTAGCTCTTTCCAGAACCAAACTCATGTGAATACTGACAAGTGGCAGAGCCTCCAGGACAGAGGAGACCTGCCCCCACGAGTTGCTGAACAAAGCACTGGGACCAAACCCTCTCCAAGAGTGTTGGCATCGCCTTGAGCGTCCATCCAGACTGCGTGCAGACCACGCCGACCCGATTGTGTGTCCTTGAAGCTTTGATTTGTATCCATGTTCCAGCCATCGGGCTATGTGGGGATCAGTCGGCCCATCCCTGCTGAAGGGACCCCCAGCTAGCGGCCAGGAGGCCAGGTGCGTATGCAGTTTGGAGAACCAGAGAGGCTCCGAATGAAACCCTGCATGGCCTAGGGCCAGTGTTTCACCTCCTGCCTCCTTGTATCTTTGTTGGGCCACTAACCACAAGGTTAGCGGTTTGAAAGCACCGGCCACTGCATGGGAGAAAGATGAGGCTTTCCGTCCCTGTAAAGAGTGACCATCTCAGAGACCCACAGGCACAGTTCTATTCCATCCGATAGGGTCGCTGGGAGTTGGGACTGAGTTGTCTGGCTTGTCCCCTCAAATAAGTGGGTTCTATCCTTCGGGATCGTGTCAGAAAACCAGAAGTCACACTAGGTATGTCAGTGGAGAGGGTTGACTAGAGGGCCCGCAGAACAATGTTAGAGACTGAGGGCAAAAGGAGAACAAGGTGGTGATGCACAGGAAATAGCTGCCAGCCCAGAGCAGGGGGCAAAGGCTGCAGACTGTTACCAGGACCCATCTGGGCTGGGCTGGGAGGAGGCAGCGGCACACTGGCTGCTAGGGCAGGGGTCTCTGAGCTCAGAAAATAGAGCTAGCCTGGGAGTTCTGGGGCCAGACAAGCATACAGAGAGGGGTGCAGGGAGCCAGGAGGAAGGACACTGCTCAAGTGTAGGGGTGCTGAGAGACTGGGGGCTCTATAGTGGCAACCGTGGCTGTTGCTAGGCAACAAAGGCAAACCCTTTTAAGAGATTTCCCAGCGCTGTGCCCGGCCAGCCCTCGGTGGCACTGCAGCTGCTGGGGCCACACCTCCCGGAAGCCAGAAAGCCTTGGAGTATGTGGCTGAACTGGTGTGGAGAGATCGGCACCTGCAGCCTACCCACCAGCCATCATGGAGGCAGCGGGCAGGTGGGCCACCAAATGCCACCTTGAAGGGCTGGACGTTTCAGATCCACCAGGGCCAATGCCTGGGCTGTGAGGGAAGGATGAGTGCAGGCTGCCCAGACCCTGGGGAAGGGGTGCAGGTGGTTAGGAAGGTGCTGACCTAGATGCTGGTCACACCAAGGGGCCTGGAAGACCCAGCATGACCTTGAGCCCATTCCTGTCCAGCCTGCCCAGTGGCGGCCGAACCCCGTGTGGTGCCTGGCCCTGCAGGAAAGGCCCCTAGCACCACGACAACCCTAGCAGTCACAAGCAAGGCAGCTCAAGCACAGAGAGGTTCAGTCACTGAGTCTGGGTCACACAGCCGGGGCAGGAGGGCCAGTGCTTTCCCCTGATCCCACCCAGGACGCCGGAGGGCTGGAGGGGGGAGGGTGTGGCAGGTCGTGGGGAGAATCAGCCCAGTGCCAGGGAGGGTCTGCTGTGTGTCTCGTCTTTTTGGGACGGGGTGCTGTATGGTGTGAGGCTGGAAGCACTGGGTAGCCCTTGGCTGCCATGGGAAAGAGCAGGGAGGCAGGAGAGAGGGGGGTCTCGTTCTGCAGGCAGTAGGAGCCACTGTGGGTGCCTGAGGCACGGGAGAGCCCCAGGAGGCAAGCAGATTGGTCTGTGGGGTATTGGGGGTGATTGCATCCATAAGAGCTGGGGCCAAAAAAGAGGTAGTACATCTGGGGTAAGGTTTGGCCCCGGTTTGGTGAGTGCTGGCAGCAGCCCTTGCCCTGCAGTTTCCAGGGACAAGAAACCAGCCCAGAGGAAGATGGTCCCAAAGGGGATGGAGCAAGAGGCGGGGGTAGAATGGAGAGGCCAGACCCCAGGCTGAGCAATAGGGAGGGGCAGTCTCACGGAGAGTGTGGGGCTTGGGAAGGGCCTTGCAGACTGGAGGGGTTGCAGGAAAAGGGGCGGATCCCTGCGGGTACCACCCCCACCCCCTGCAGAGAAAGCTGGCGGAGGCGCCTCTTGGCTCAGGAGCGACTGAGACTGCTGGGCTCAGCCCGTGGGGGCTGCGACACTTAGGCGGGCCTCCCCGTGCTCCCTGCCCAGGCCGCCATCCAGGAAGCGCGCACCCGCATGGACGCAGGACGCCCGGGTCAGGCGCTGGGCTTCTGCTCGCTGGCCGTGCGGGCGGACGGAGACAGCGCGCACTCCCTGCGCGCCCGAGCGGCCTGCCTGGCCGAGCTGGGGGAGTTTGGCGGCGCTCTCGGAGACCTGGACCAGGCGCTGCAGAAAGGAGCCGGGCACGATGACGTCGCGACGCAGGCGGAGGACTTCTGCACCCGGGGACGTCTGCTGCTGAGCCTGGGCGACGAGGCCGAGGCCGCAGGGGCCTTCGCCCGGGCCCTCCAGCTGGCACCGCCCCAGGCTCTGAGCAGCCTGCGGGAGCGGCCCGGCCGGGCCCCCACCGCCCAAGTATTTCAGCACCACGGGCAGCGCTGCCTGGAAGCCCAGCGCCACCCAGAGGCCTGGGCAGCGGCCGAGAGCGGCCTGCTGGTGGACCCCGAGCACGCTGGCCTGAAGAAGCTGAAGGCCAGAGTTCATAGGGAGGCGACCTCTGGCTGCCGCCTCCACTGACCCCTTGCCAGGCGGTCGTGGGCCAGCCTGTCATTTTCACCAGATGACTCCTTCCTCTCTGAGTGTCCCGGGCACCCTGCACCACATGGGCACCCTGCACCACATGCACCACTAGACAAACGGACTCCCACCTTTTTTGCCTTGGGAGGTGTTGCCAGTCTGGGTAGACTCGAGAACCATATCCAGAGACACTCATACGTGTCTGTCTAAGAGACAGCTTTCTGCCAAAGGACAATTGCACCGTGAGAAAACATCCCAGCCCAGTCCGGATCAAGTCCCTAAGCCCGACATAAGCCCATATGTCCCACGCTAGTCTCTCACTTCCTCTGCGGGCTCCCGCAGCACATGCAGTGATGTGGAATGCAGGAAGATCACAGGCCGGTGGGTGGAAAGTCTTGTGGATCCAGGGGAGGTGGACGCATCTCCATGTTGACATGGGTCTCGACGTGGCTCCCCCAGCTCTCTGGATGTCTCCCCAGCAAGAACGGGAAGGAGAGAGAGAGGAGCCTGGCACCCAGTGAACTCTTTATCTCTGCATCAGGCCTCCAAATGAGGTCATCAAGGTGTGACCTGAGACTGGCAGGCTAGACTCCATCCCTTCACTCTGAATACCTTCCAGTTGACAGAAAATTAGGCACCATACTTTGGGGACCATAAGACACACCCAGTTTTTAGAACAGGAAAACAAACAAAAAAATTATTTTGAATCAATTAGTACCAGTATCCTAAAATGTTCTGGGATGCCACACCTGCCGGCCATGAGACGCAGTCTTGTTTTTCCCTCACTTTGTGGGGGTGAGGGATGGGGGGGGGGGAAGAGTGCATCTTATGGTTCAAAATATATGGTAACTACCATAGAAATAAGGGGGGGGCTTCCCGCGGTGCGGCAAGATAGTCTGGGGCTCAGACCAGAGGTTTAGGGTTCTCAGGAGACGCTAAGCCAAAGGGACACGGACAGAGAAAGATTTGTTTAAGGAGTCGTCCGCTCCTAGACGATGGGCCCTGAGAAGGCCAAACTCAGTCTGTCAGGAAGCAGGCTGGAGCATCCCACAGCCGAGCGCCCCCACATCTGCGGGCAGTCCAGCCTCTTTGTAGTCCAGACACACAAGACTCTCAGAGACAACCCCACTCAGAATCTGACAGTATTTCAAAGCCCTCCATGAGGTTTCCCCAGCCCCCGGAACCTGCACATCCAGTTTCCTAAAACTGAGAGAGAGAGAGATCCGTCTGTTAAAGTCATCCAGCGGTGGGATCTCTGGGATAGCATGATGACCCAACAATGTGCTCCTAACCTGGTGCTCAGAACCTCCTCCTCCATGCCCATCCCCCACACCACAGTCCCTGACTTCTGCCTGCGCCACCCCCTGCTGGGCCTGCCTGACTTCCTGTCCCCAGTTCCACTTCCCGCCTCTCTTCACCGCCCTTATCTCTTTGCCCCAGGCTCCTGTGGGGTGCAGGCCTCACAGAAATCCACCTTCCCTGAGTGGAATTGTGTCCCTACATCTGTGGGACCCCCTCCCCACTGTGGCCTCTTTGGAAAAAAGGATCTTTGAAGATGGTCACTGGGGTGCTCCTTACCCTAAACCCTTCGGAGTGGCACCTTGTGAAAGAGGACAGACCGTCACAGGCAGGGGGACAGTGGCCAAGGGACGACAAAGGAAGGCGAGTCTCACCAGTGAAGGAATGCCAAGGCCAGCCTGCTGGTGGGCAGCCTCCAAAAACTAGGACACACACGGCACAGCTGCCCTCTGAGTCCCTGGAAGGAACCTTGAGTTCAGACTCCAGCATCCAGAACCTTGTTTTTAACAGCCCTCTATGGGGTAGTATTTTGTGATGGCAGCCGGGGGCACGAAGACACCCACCCCCTGCCCAGTTCCTCAGAACATGGGGCAGGGAGGGGGCCACAGCCCTCTCACCCCATCCACCCGCCACCCTTCACAGTGCGATCCGCCCACTCAGGCAGCACCTGAGGTGGCCCGAGGGTGAGGGCAAGCTCCTCCTTCCTCAGCCCCACCCCCTCCTCCGTCTGCATCCCACCTGGCACCACCTAGGACCACCTGGACTCCGGGCACCCAGAGATGGGGCAGCTGGTGTTCAGCTTGCTCCTTCCCCCCTGCCTTCCCATTGGGAGGCTTCCATCAGATTCTACGTTCCCAAGATCTCCCAAACACTTATGGTCCTCTCTCAGGCGATCCACAAAATAACACTCAGGTGTGTGTGTGTGTGTTGGGTGGGGGGGGGGGGCACGGTTCTTTCCTGCACACAGGACCATCCTCCCACCTCTGAAGCCAAGCCCTGCTCCATCCAGGCCCTTCCCCATCCCTCTCAACCTGCTCACGAGGGGAACTTCCCACCACCCCCACACCTTCAAGCTTCTAACTTCTATATTCAAACATCTTACGAGGCGGAAGCCAGGAAAACGGTGCGTGCGGCAGCTGCTGGCTGCAAGGGCATCCGGTCTAGAACCTGGGGCTGTGCGGAAACACGAGGGACAGGCTCTCTGCGCACTGCTGGAGCCGTGCCCGCTGGGAGCGCCAAAGCCTTCCATACAGATGGGCAGACAGACCACGAGGCGCACAGCGCATGTCCAACTAGAAACCTTAGAAACTGGGGGGAAGAGGAGGTGCTTGAGAAGGCCGGGCGTCTGCGAGGGCCGAGGGGACTTCACAGGGGTTCCTGGTGGTGGTGGAGCACAGGATGAGCCCGTGGAGGAGCATGAGCTGGGCGCACGGGACTTGCTGAACTGGTAAGTGGGTGGCCGTCTATGTAGCAACCACTTGTTTCAAAATAAGTCATTTTATTGGGGCTCTTACCTAGAACGATCCAGCACATCAAGCAGACAGGTACAAATGTTGCCACCGACAATTTCAAAAAACATCATGGCTACCGCTTTTTTTAAAATGAGGAAAAAAATTAAAATCAGGGGAGAAGGCCCAGGTAAAGGCAGAAATCAACAAGGGCGGGAAGAAAACCAAGCTGAGGAACTCACCGCTAACTCCTAAACCTTGCTCTTTGACCCTTCCCTGACCCAACTCTTTCTTGTCTTTTTTGCTGATGCTGTGTGCTTGCAGGCACGGGGGGGGGGGGGGGGGGGGGGGGGGGGGGGGGGGGGGGGGGCGGGTGTGCTGCCACCCAGGATCAGATTTTGAGGGAACAGGGATTTGATAGAATTACTCGAGGCACAGGAGGCTCCACGGGGCCTCCCCCGGGGTAAGATGGGTGGGGTGAGGCCGGCTTCCTTGGACCGGTGCCGTTACACAAGACCCTGCCAGGTGGCAGCACACACTGCAACTGGATAAGGCGCTTCCCTGAAACCCGAGCGTGAAGATGTTGGGTGCCGGTATGCCTTCCAGGTCACAAAAAGGCTGCACGTAGAATAGCTGATAGAAAATATCCCCTGGAGTCTCCTTGAAACCCAACAGTGTTGTCCTTGGGTGGTTCCGGCTTAAAGCCCAGCCCCCTCCTAACAGAGCAAAACACCGCCTCTCACAACGGTTCTTCTGTTGGATGAAGCCCATTGTTGGAGCCACAGTGCTCGTCCATCTTGTCCTTTTCATGGCCCCGCTACCTCACCACGGAGTCCGAGCGGCTTAGTGGTTACGCACAGGGCTGCCAGCTGCAAGGTCGGCAGTTCAAAACCCACTCCGCAGGAGACAGCCCGCCCTCTCGCCTCCCATCATGAGTCAGTCTCTGAAACGCAAAGGTCCTGAAGGGTGCTATGGGTCATCACCCACTGGACGGCGGCCAGCGTGGTCTTGTATGTTTTGTTCCCGCCCTTCTTTACCAAGCACGATGCCCTTCTCCAGGGAACAGTCTCTCCTGACGACACATTCCAGGTACATGAGCTCGCACCAGCTGGAGAAGGAGCGGGGTGCCCTTTCGAAGATGAACTAGGTGGGATCCGGTTGGCAAAGGCCACTCCAAGCAGCACACAGGAAGCCCGAGTGGCAGGGAGCTTAGGTTCCCTGGGGAGGAGTGCGGGGCAGGGGGAAGAGGGGGGTGATGGTCACCCAACTGGAAGAAGGCCGCACCTGGAGAAGCTGCCGGAGGGGCTGCTCACATGCTGCTGGGTGTGCCCTCAACGGCAGGCCCCCAAATGAACTAGCAACACTGATGAGCCCGAGGCTCACTTAACTGAGAAAATGGACAAACCGGAAAAACACCGAGCGTCTGACACAATGTGGACCGAACACCGGGCACTGAGCACGCCAAAGGACAAAGATGACTGCTTTTTCCTGAACTGGCTGTAAATAAATTTGAAGGAAGGCCTGGATAAAATGGGTTATTTCCTGGGAACGGATGATTTAACTCAGCTGACTCAAATCTCAAATAGATGCCTTTTTAAACCTGTGCCTAACAATTACTGCAGAAAGGATGGAGGAGGGACTCAAAGAACTGCCCACCCCACCCCCCGCCTCCCCCCCTTCCCGCTCCACTGCAGGCCCCGTTCCAAATAGCATCAAGGGAAAATTACAAGCCTTTATGAACAGTCGCCTCTAAATTGCTTTAAACTCCTTTCTCGTCGTGAGGGAGAAAAGGAAGCGAGAAACAGAAAGGCTTCCAGGTTCTTTTTTAAGCAAGCCTCAGCTCAGCCAAAAGCAAACCACCCGCCTGCCGGGAGGATGCTCCATTCCCAAGTCCTGACAAAGTGCCGCCAGGCAGAGAGCCAAGAGGACTTTCAAAGATTGAAAGTCCTCAGGATTGACGTGCACAGGAATGCAAGGATAGTTCAAAACGCCGGCATTTCTTCCCATCAGTCACGCGCTCCTTCTCAAGGCTGTCATGGAGATGAACCCTCAGAGTCTGACACATCCGCTCCGACCTTTCTATCTGGAGACTCCTGGTAGCACGGGGCATGATGTATGCACTGGCTGCTAACCACAAGGTCAGTGGTTTCAACCAGAGATGCGGCCTTCTGTTCCTATAAACATTCACCACCTGGGGGCCCACGGGGCCAGTTCTCTGTCTCGCTTTCTGGGAGTCGAAATTGACTCAATGGTGGTGAGTCTGCTTTGTTTTTAAGCCTCTGGAGTGCTTCCTCTAGATCAGCGGTTCTCAACCTGTGGGTCGCAACCCCTTTAGGTCTCCTGATTCCTAACAGGAGCAAAATGACAGTGATGAAGTAGCAACAATATGTTGTGTGTGGGGGGGGGGGGGTAGCCATATGAAAGGGTTGTGGGGAGAACCGCCGCTCCAGATGATACCAGGGCCAGCGTTTTAAGCAGGAACCACTGGATCAACACGGACCTATGAACTGGAAGGCTAGTGTTCAAACCCACCCAGAGGTACCTCGGAAGAAAGGCCTGGAGACCTGCTTCCAAAAGATTACAGCGATGAAAAAGGCAATGGGATGCCATGTCCACTAGGGAGCACAGGGGCGCCGTGAGTCAGAATGACTCTGCTCATTGTGTGTGCTTTCACTAGTGCCACCTCATCAACTGTTGACCGTCGATTCCATTTTCTGGTGGCCTCGTGGTTTCCTGTGGGGCTGCGCACTGCAAGGTCACCGGTTCGAAAGCACTAGCCTCTCCTCTGGAGAAAAGGTGAGACTTTCTACTCCTCAGAAGTAGAGAGTCACTGCCTCAGAAACCCACAGAGGCACTCCGACCCTGTCCTACAGGATCACGAGGAGTCAACGGTGACCCGGGGCCTGGGAGTGAGCACCTGCATGAGGTCACCGCCTGATGATGCCTCCTTCCGTGTGGCCTTTCGACGAGAGACACGCTGGGAGCCTCTCCCCCTCTCAGCCTTGTGATCACGCCTTCCTGCATGCGTGGGGGTTCAAGTTGGACCTAGGGCTGGCAGTCCAGGTGAAGTCTTCCCACCCTGTGGAGTCCTGCCCTGTTCCTGCAGGCCTTGGCACCATGCCCCTCTGCAGCCCCGTGGTCTGCCAGCTGCCTGCTTTACCTCCCTGCTGCATCCGCCGACAACTACATTTGGACTTGAGTGTTTACACAAAATGCATCCTTGGCATAAAGCCCTTTCTTAGCATGCTTGAGTGTCGGTCGTTTTTATTTCTGTCACACCCAGCAGCAGGCGCTACCACCATGTACCCATGTGAGTAGATCTCACCCAACCTGGTGACGGTCCCTCTTCCTCGGTCTAATACTGTAAAAATGTCACAACGAGGATGGCTGACCTCCCCTGAGGTCACAAAGAGCAGAGAGAATCAAGATGAACCGCCCGAGGCTGATTCCTGTGACAGATCACGCCTCCACCCGCCCATCTTTTTACCAATCCTGACACCATCTGCACCTCCCAGGGCACTCTCTACCTCTCTGCTGGGCTTGATCATTCCTGACCATGGCCACACCGACAAGACTTGAGATTATGGGATGGGTGAGGGGAGTGGCATGTTTCAACTCAGGATCAGGAAAAGCTCAGGATACAGTTCTTCCATCAGGACAGCAACTTCTCAGCAAAGCCTGCCAGAAGACCTCTCTGGTCATCAGTCCTTGGCCCCTCAGCTCCTGGGGTTTCTTGAGCCAACCCAGCCATCTCCCCTGCTCAGGCAAGGGTTGCAGTGCCCCTTTGCTCAGTCAGTCAGTGCCTCGGGGCTCTCAGTCAGCAACAGCGGGTGGTTGTGCCAGTGGGGCAGCCTGAACTACTCCCTCCTGACAGCCAGTTCAAGTCAGGTGGGCAGGGTTTCCAAGCAGAGGAAGGTGAGTCTCCTCAGCAGCTGCTCAGATGGCCTACGGTCCTAAGATCCTTGGTGGCACTTGAATCTAGATAGTTCCCATGCCAGGTGCGGGGTTCCATCCCTTTGTCCGCCAAACAGTCTTGTAAAAGACTCAGTGATGCTGTGCAGGCAGCATGCACTACCAGAAGGTGGCCGGCCTCTGATATACTCACAGCAAGGGTTCAACAGACAGTTGTGCAGTGATAATTATTATTTATTATAGCAACGATATCGAGATCATAAGCCAGAGAAAAGAACAAGAAGAGTTATGTTTCATGGTACATGCTCACCTCCGCCCCACTAGATAGTCCACGTGGAGAGAGAGGCAGGAGAGAGAGCCTCTATCCTATGTCCCATCCCTATATACCCTCTGGAGCTAAGTCAGGCCCCTAATTATAGGCAAGGACATACGTCACAGGAAGGGGTTGTGCCATATGCACACATTATAGGAAAGGGAGCTATCAGGGTCCCATGTGATGAGAGCAGACCCCAGACTCCTGGAGGTGGATAAGCAGGTTAGGCTAGAGAGCATGAACAACAGCATGTGAATCCCGACCACAGGCTTCAAAGGAAGGGACCATCATCCTAACAGCAGGGGAGTTAGCTCTGTTGTGAGACAACACAAAGTCCTTAAGTAACTGAGAACTACAGGGAGTATAGCTAACTTAACTTCCATAACAAATGCTGGGAAACAGTTGCTTAATATTTGGAGTATAATAATTGTGGGAAAGTTCTGTCTTCATCCCACAATGCACCACAATCATACGCCTCTCAAGACGAAACATTGTATTTGACTTTTAGTAACATCAAAACACCAAACCACTCTTGTTGGTCAATTCTGATGCAGGGGGACCCCTGTTGTGGTAGACACATAATTTCATGTCAACCTGATCAATAAGTGTTGGGGCAGGAATCTAGCCTGTCAATCAGGTCACAGCCCGATTGATGTCTCCCTGTGGGCATGGCCTTCTCTTGAGGATTTGGGAACTGCCTCCCTCTCGATTCTGCGATCAGAAGAGGTAGGTCACACTCTCTCTGCTCCACCTTCCTGTTGACAAGCCACATGGAGCCACACTGAGGGCAGCCAGAGCCCAGGAGATGCTTCCACCACCACTGGATCCACAAGACTTTCATCCACCAGCCTGTGCTCTCCCTGCATCATCGCCTGTGTTCTGTAAGTCCGAAAAGGAGTTTATAGACTAATATCAGACATAGGGGCTAGTATTGGACATATGGACTTGATCTGGCCTGGGCTTGGATGCTTTCTTAATATACAATTACTCTTTGATATAAAACCCTTCCTTATGCACAAATGGGTGTCCCTGGATTTGTTTCTCTGGTCAACCCAGACTCACACACCTGTGTTATAACACAGACTGAGCTCAATCAGGCTTTTTACCCAGATCTTCCATCTGCAGGACCACTGGTGGGGGTGTGAACACCCCACTTTTTTTAACAGCTTTACTGACATGCAATTCAGATATCACACAATTCATTTGAAGATATTAAACAGAGTTGCACAGTCATCTCCACAGTCAATTTTACAACATTTTCTTCTTTCTTGTATTCCTTATTATGAGCTCCCCATCTCCCCCAACCTTACCTGCCATTACCCCAGTTATTGCCTCCATAGCTCTGTCTATTCTAGATCTCATATGAAGAAAAATATACAGTCGTAGATTCAAACAAGTATCCACCTAAGTCTACATGAAACAAGCACACCAGCCTGTGTGGTCCAAAGGTAACAATAACAAAATCTGAATATGATGATAAGTATCAGAACTTAAATTGTGACACTCCTTTTGTAGAAGGCTATGGAGGACAGTGGGAGCCCCAAATCCATCTTCAGAGTATCTACCAGATTAAGTCTCTGGCAGATCCCCTCTGAACACAGGCAAGAGACAAGGACAGCTTTACCGCAGGCAGAGACTTGTAAATTTAATTAGGGTGAATCAAGCCATGGTATATGATGATTAGTCAGTGGACCACCTGCTTCTTGGCCCAACTTGAATTTTCCCCAGGCTCAACTATGACTTATGTTAGTTTGGGTAGACATGTGCATACATGTATAAGAGAAAGTTTTATTTAAAGGGCAATTGTACATTAAGAAAGCATGTCAACCCAGTCCAATCTAAGCCTATAAGTCCAATATTAGCCCATATGTGTGTGATAGTAATCTCTAAAATTCTCTTCAGATGGGTAAAAAAAATCCTCTTCAGACTCACAAAACACATGCATCTGCAAGACGATCACAAGCCAGTGGGTAGAAATTCTTTGGATCCAGTGGTGGGCATTGTAAGCATCTCAGAGCTTGAAGGAGTCTCCATGTGGCTTCTCCAATACCCAGGGCTATATCAGGGTAAGTCCATGTGGCTTCTGCTGCTCATGGCACTAGCGTGGTTCCCTGTGTCTTATCAGCTGCTATATCCCCCAGGGAGTGATCAGAGAGTCTCTCCTGCCTCCAAGGAGGAAAATCAGGATTTCCCAGAATTCTCAGGAGAAGGCCATGCCCACACAGAGGCCTCATTGACTATGATCTGATTGACAGGTCAGACTCCACCCCTTCACTCACAATCCTCTCAAACTGACACCAAGCTATGTAACTACCACATGTCTCAATTGTTCCACAACAGAAATTTCTTCTTTGGTATTTTAAATATCGTTGGTGGTCTTTTCTTTATTACCATTAATTTTTAATCTTTATATTATGATGGTTTTCTTTCTGCTTCATTTTGTTTTGGGGTTTTTTTGTTTCTGTTTTGAGTTTAGGATGCACACAAGGAGTAGATGCATGAAGGCAATAACTTGAGCGGAGGGATAGGGAAGAGGTTTTGGAGCACAATCAGTGAATGTGGGAGAGCGTATTAGAGCTCATGGTGGTGATGTATATACCACACTTTTTTTTCAAAAAACTATCTTACTGTGAAAGTATGTGATATATGAATATTGTATCAAGAAAACTACTTTAAAACTGTTTTATCAAGATGTTCAAGAAGAAAAGAAAAGATATTGAAATAATAATGACAATTATTGTACAATTGTGCTTGATCAAATGGAACTGTGGATTGTAGTAATATCTGCAAGAGTTCCCAATAAAATGTTTAAAGAGAGAGAGAGAGAGAAATAATTTTTTAAAGAGGAAGCAGGTAGAGGGCGGCAGCCAGGGAGGAGGGCATGCGGGCACTTTGCTGCTGGGTTTGGCGCTCGCCTGGCATTTCCAGCGGCTGTTGGACCAGCCGTTCCTTCAGCGGAGTCTTCTCTAGAAACGGAGTTAAGGGTTGGAGGGATGCTGGCAGGCCAGCGACTGAATAGCATGCACGGCAGGGACTCCGCAGAGAACAGCACAGAGGAGCTTGAAAGGGGTAGCACTTCCAGACCCAGGACTATCAGCGAGAAGGTAAGTAGTAGACACAAATTTACTAAAATTCGAGAGCAGCAATGGCAGCCAATGAGAATCCCCTTGGTCGTCTCCCCTCAGCACCTGGCCACATGAGGGCAGATTCCCATGTGGGTGAATGGAGGAGCTAGCTGGAGGGAGGTGCAGTGGAGCAACAGGACTGTAGTTCTAAGAGACCAGGCTGGAATCAGAATGAATAAACATATGAATTGCTGTCTTCCTCAACACAAGAACGCTTTTTTCTAATAATCCAGCATTCTGAGATGTTCACCTTCCCAACACGATTGCTGAAGCCATAGTGGGTGCATCGGCCAATGTGGTGAAGAAAGCTGATGGTGCCTGGCTACTAAAAGATATAGTGTCACCAGGGAACGGTGACGGCAGAATTGGAGAAATGAAACCCCGAGTTAGTGAGCTGGAGGACAAATCTATAGATTCCAACCTAAATGAAGAACAGAAAACCAAAAATGCAAACGAAATTGAGAAAAGCTTGAGACTAATGCGGGACACAATTAAGAAGAACAACCTGTATCTTACAGGGATTCCAGAGGAGGAAGACGGAAAAAAAAAATCCACACAGAGGACAGCCCAAGAGTTCTGGCAAGAGAACGTTCCTCCATTTCTAAAGGAGGAAGGTTAATTACTCAGGAAGCAGAAAGAACTCCAGCCAGGAGAGATCCCAAAAGGGAAACTCCCCAGCATGTTGTAGTCAGATGTTTAATATCAACAAGGAAAAAATTCTAAGAGTAGCTAGGGGGAAAAAAGATCAATTACATACAAAGGGTAAGCAATTAGAATAACCTCAGATTTCTCAGCAGAAACCATGCAGGCAAGACGACAATGGAGTGATAGATCCAGAAGGGGGGAAAACGTCAACCTAGAATCCTGTATCCAGCAGAATCATTCATCAAATATGATATTGAAATAAAAGTATTCCAAGAAAAAGAGAAACTAAAAAAATACACAGAAAAACCAACAATGACAATGCACAAACCTGAAACCAATATACAATTCCTCACAAAAACCAACATACAGGGAACAAACACCCATTGCAAGGAAAGGACACTGGAAGAACAAAGAAACCAAGCACAATACACATACAAACACACACATACAGAAAACAAAATGACAGTAACAAATACTTATCAATAATCCCTCTGAATGCTGATGGACTGAGTGCACCAGCAGAGACCCAGAGGGTAGCAGAATGGATAACAAAACCCATCAAGATGCTGCCTACAAGAAGCACAGCTCACAAATGAAGACATGAACAGATTGAAGAGGAGAGGCGGGACAAAAGCATGCCAAGCAACCAGTCGCCAAAAGACAGCTGGATTAGCCATATGAATCGTCAAAATGATAGACTTTGATGCAAAGATTATAATCGGAGATTAAAAATGGACTCTACATCATGATAAAGGGAACAATTGCTCAGGAACTCATAACCACAATAAACACATATACATCCTTTGAAAGACTCTCGAACTATGTCAATCAACTCATCACAGAATTGAAAAGATATAGACACGTCGACAATCATAACCGGAGACTTTAATACAGCACTCTCAAGGAAAGGCAGATGTCAAGGGGGAAAAAATCAACAAAGAACAAGAAAGTTCAATACCATTATCAAAAAAAGTGGTCTTGGAGACATAGAACTCTTCATCGAACAAAAGAACAGTATATGTTCTTCTCCAACACACATGGAACATTCTCAAGAATAAGCCACATCCTAGGACATGAATCATGCCTCAACAAATTTTAAAAGATTGAGAGCTGACAGTCAAGTAGACCATAAATCTGTCAAATTAGAAATCAACAATAAAACGAGCAGAAACATCAAGACAAACACATGGAGGTTGAACAAGGTGCCGTACTTGTCAGACCATAAAATGCCCTTTGTTTCCCTCAAAGTGGGGAGAAAACGAGGGTGTGTCTTGTGGTCCGAAGGTGTGGTCCCCCAGAACATCTGTTTATGAACCCATGCACCTGCTAACTGTCCACTGCCATATGCATACTGTGGATTGCTGTGTGTCCGGGGGATGTCCCGTCTCCTGGAGTCTCCATGTCAATCAAGTCACAGGATGGGCACTGCACATCTCTCATTTGTTAATGAAGTGATGATGGTCCTTAACACTACTGTTGAGTTTATCCTGTCAAATATTATTTTGCTTTATGTTAATAAATATTTTAGTTTACTGATACTATTTGGTTCAGAATATGATTATCTTGTTTTCCCACTCTAAAAACTGGGTGTATCTAATGGTCGGGTGCATCTTATGTCCGAAAAATATGGTAATACTCAAAAATGACTGGGTGATAAAACAAACAAAGGAAATTTTGTTTGGTTTGGTTTGGTTTTTTGGGGGGGGGCATCACTGCTCTCAGTGGTGGGAGTAGGAGGCCCAGCCCCACTGCTGGAACTGAACCTCCGTCCCAGTGGGCCGCAGTCCCACGCACAACCACTATGCCACCGGGGCTCAGCCCCAAACAAAGGAAATTTTTTAAGTACCTTGAGGCAAATGAGAATGGCAAGACAACATAGCAAAACCTTTGGGACACAGAAAAAGCAGTCACCAACTTATAACTACCAACACACACATGAAAAAAAGTGTAAAAATCTGAAACTAACACCCTGACACAACACCTCCGAGAACTGGAACAAGGCCAACAACACAATCCCTCCCATAAAGGGTGGAGAGAAATCATAAGGATCGAGGCAGAAATAAATGACACAGGGGGAAGACATAAAAAAAATAAACAGGACAAGAAGCTGATTCATTGAACAAAATTACCAAAATAGACAGACCACTGGCAAACTTAACAAAGGGAAGAAAGGGAAAAGATGCAAACCCAGAATCAGAGATGAAAAGCGGCATTGCACCAGATCCAAATAAAATACAAAAAATAATAGTACACTACTACGAAAATCTGTGCGCACATTCAACAACCTAGAAGAAATGGACCAGATAGCTAGAAACACACCACCCACTCAAATGATGCAGACAGGTTTTGAAAAGCTCCATAGCATAAGAAGAAAAGGAGCAGGTCATTAAGAAACTACCAAGCAAGCAAAGCCCGGGGCCAGGTGGTTTCACAGGGGAATTCTACCAAATATTCAAAGATCTGACACCAATAGGGTACACACTCTTCCAGAACAAAGAAAAAGACAACAGACTTCCATAACACTGATACTCAAACCAGGCAAAGACCCCACAAAGATGGGAAATAATAGACCAATATCCTTCATGAACATAGATGCTAAAATCTTTGACAAAATCCTGGTCAACAGAATACAGCAGCACATAAGATAATAATCCACTATGACCAAGTGGGATTATTCCAGGTATGCAGGGATAGATAGGTCAATATTTGAAAAACAATCAATGTCACCTCCACATAAGAAACAAGAACCAATGACTTTTTGGCCTCTTGGCTAAGATCAAGTGTAGTATCTGTTCTTATTGGTTTAATATCTGATGCATCCTCTATCCGAGGGCAATATATCAAATGGATTTTTGGAGCAGGGAGATGGAATAGGAGCTTGCTCCGTCCACTCCACGCATTGACCTGGTATTGCAGTACTTTCGGGAACGGTGCACCCCGTAGGGGGAATTCTTATTTGCATAAAGTCAGATCATAGTGAAAAACAAACCAAACAAAAAAAGAAAGAAAAGCCACATGATCAGATCAATAAAAGCAGAAAAGACATCTCACAATATTCAACAACCACTTCTATTCAAAACACTCAACAAAATGGGAACAGCAGGAAGATTCCCCAACATAATAAAAGCCATGTATGAGAAGCCGCTCAATGGGGCAAAGCTGGAAACATTCCCACTGGACACAAGGACCAGACCAGGGTGTGTCTCCTATCCCCACTCCTACTCAACCTCATCCTGGGCGTCTTAACTCGAGCCATCCAACAACAAAGAGAGACCAAGGGACTACAGAAGGCAGAGCAGACCAGAAACACTCACTATTTCCAGATGACACGATCCTGTAGCTAGAAACTCAGCAGTCTTCACGAAGAGCCTGCTGGAAAGCAAGGCTGCAGGATATAAAGTTAACAACCAGACGTCAATGGGATTCCTCAGTGTCCCGGAAGAGAGCTATGAAAAGGACATTATGAAATCAAACTGTTTACGATGGCCACACAAAAGATGAAATACTTAACAATACGCTTTACTAAAGAAACCAGAGAACTCTACAGAGTAGGCTGCAGGACATTACCACGAGAAACTAAAAAGGACCCCCATAAATGGCAGAATATCCCATGCTCATGGATAGGCAGACTTAATATTGTGAACACGGCCATCCTTCCTAAAACAATCTACAGCTACAATGCAATGCTAATCTAAATCCCAAATGAGTTATTTAGATAACTGGAAAAGCTCATTATGTATGGGCAAGCAAAAGATTCAGGTAAGCAAAGGCCTTCTTAA
The DNA here is from genome assembly GCA_004026705.1 of Nesogale talazaci. NCBI lineage: Eukaryota > Metazoa > Chordata > Mammalia > Afrosoricida > Tenrecidae > Nesogale > Nesogale talazaci. Next base: position 21,324 of record PVJH01027980.1, read on the forward strand.
AAAGAAGAGCCACGCAGGGGGCCTGGCACTGCCTGACTGAAAAGCTACTACACAGCCACTGTACTCAAAACAGCCTGGTACTGGTACAATGAGAGACACGCAGACCAATGGGTCAGAACAGAACACCCAGACATAAGTGCATCAGCCTCCAGCTGACAACAGACGTAGACATATCCGAGAGAAAGACAGCCTCTTCAACAAATGGTGTTGGACAAAGTGGGTTTCCATTTGCAAAAGAATGAAACACGGCCCCTATCTTTCCCTGTGCACAAAAACAAAGTCAAGATGGATTAAGGACTTAATGTGAACCCTAAAGCTCTCAGGATCATCAGTGAGAAGGCTGGAACAAACTGAAGGACCTACTGCAGGGGCATACATGGATGACCACGTATAATGGAGGAAGCACACACAGCAGAAGACAAGACAGATGACTGGGACGGTGCTGAAATGACATTACCTGTGCACCCCACAGGACTTCATCAGAAGAATGAAGCAAGAGTTCACAGACTGGGGAAAAATTTTACCAACACCACATCAGACAAAGGACTAATTACCAAAATATACAGAACTCTACAACAGCGCAGTAAGAAAACAATAAGAGACCCAATTAAGAAATGGAAAAACCACATGAACAGGCAGTTCACCAAACTGAAGTACAAATGGCTAACAAACACATGAAAAAAAAATCATTAGCGGACTGAACCCTAGTGGCGTAGTGGTTGCGTGCGGGACTGCGGCCCACTGGGATGGAGGTTCAATTCCAGCAGCGGCTCCACAGGAGCAAAAGCTGGGCCTCCTACTCCCACCAAAGGGCAGTAATGCCCCCCAAAAAAACAAAAAACAAAGCAAAACAAAAAATCACAAGCCCTCAGGGAGGTGCAGATTAAAACCACAATGAGATGCCACCTTTACACCCACAGTGCTAGCCCAAATTTTTTTTAAAAAAGAATGAAACGGAAACCAACAAACTCTGGAGAGGCTGTGGAGCGATTGGAACTTGTCCACACTGTCGTACATCCACACAACCACTGTGCAAAATGAGACGGGAGATCTAAAGAAACTGGGAAAGGGAAGCCTGATGGTTCAGCAAGAACCCGACCAGGCACGTGCCCTGAGAAAATAGGAGACACAGCACCAAGTCCGCGCAGCAACACTCTCCCGTTGACGGCAGCACAGTTCACAGCAGCAAGAGACTGGAAGCAGTCCAGATGCCCAGCCGCGGAAGAATGGCTCAAGAAACTATCGTACATACACACTGTGTGAGTCTGGGCAGATTAGAGAAACAAATTCACGAGCACGCTTATGTCTGTAAGAGAGGGTTTATACAAGGGGTAATTGTCCATTAAGAAAATATCCCAACCCAGTCCATTCCAATACTAGCCCCTACGTCTGATACCAATCTATGAAGTCCTCTTCAGACTCAAGAAACACATGCAATGACGCGAAAAGCAGAACAATCACAAGCCAGTGGACAGAAAGTCTTTGGATCCAGTGGTGGTGTCAGCATCTCAGCGCTGGCAGGAGTCTCCGCGTGGCTTCTCTAGGTCCAGGTATCTGGCTATCAGGGTAGGTCCGTGTGACTTCTCCTCAGGGACGTCTCACAGGGAGCCAGCCTTGTCAGTCGAGTCTCTCAGACAGGGAGCATTGTCAGTAGAGAGTCTCTAAGGAAATGAACTGAGAGAGATCGTGTCTCCTGCCTCCAAAATGGAAGTATAGGATTTCCCAGAACTCTCCAGAGAAGGCCATGCCCACACAGAGGTCTCATTGGCTGTCTCCAGCTTGACAGGCTGGACTCCACCCCTACACTCTTCATCCTCAAATTGACACCGGATGAGGTGGCAGCCACACACACAGTGGAATGCTACATGTCCCTCAAAAACAGCGATGGAAGCATGAAACACCACGTGACATGGAAGGACCCAGAAACCATTATGCAGAGTGAAGTCAATCACAAAAGGACAAGCAGTGTAGGAGTCCACTACCATCAGGAGAGACACCAGTTAAACCAATCTGAGGGACCAATGCCTGAATGGAAGGGGAGAAGGCTCCCTATGGGCCATGAGCCATACCTCACCTCCCTTTCACACAGCTCACAAGAGCCACCTGGAGGAGGAGACCTTGCATTGTCTGGGCTCACTCCTTCAAGAGGGGGGAGAGGAAAGGAGACCATTCACTGTAGCGATACAACATGGAGACCAGGCTGGGTCAGAACAATGGACCCCCGCACCCACCCACAGGAATGGAAAGAGAACCCTGAAAATCAAGCCAACACCAGGGGAGGCCCATACATATCATCAAGGACCTCTTCTTCGAGGGGGAATGTTAAGCAGTGCCATGTAGGAAGCCCTTCCTGTTCTTAGATTAGGGCCATGATGAAATGCAAGCTCAAAGTCCATTCAAAAGCACCACTGTCTGACGGATGCTGTGGTCAGGAGCCATTGAGTACGGCAGAGTCTGACCACGAGTGACAGACTGGAACTGGCTCCCAGGGGGTCCCAGGCTGTCACTTTCGTGGGAGCTGGTCACAGGGTCTCCCTCCCGCAGAGCCACTGGTTTGGTCCAGACCACCCAGCTGCCCGCTAGCAGCCAAGCCCTTCACCATCGCACCCTGAGGGTCCTCAGGAAACCAGCTGCCATGCACCTTCTCTGCTTCTCTGGCTGCAACTTGAACTGCATGTGTGAAGACCTGGGCTTGTCATTGTCCTGCAAGGGCTCCAGTGCACCTGAGACTCTCTCCCGCCAACCGCCCACCCCCCCCAAGCCCCCAGTCCCTGTGGCCATTTCACCTGCCACAATTGTAACCACCAAGTGACATCAGTGATATATCGATTCACTCCAACGCCACAACACACCCCGGATTACCAGAACACCACCCCCACACCCCTCGGCCCAGAAGGCTCTAAGCTGCCCAGCAGTCTGAGGTCACAGCAGGGCAAGTTCATGCTTCTGTCTTTGAGAGTCCACTGCCTGGGGCCACACCTGCAACCAACCTTTGTATCACTCCCTTCAGAGGACAAAAGACACCCAGTTACTTGAATAGAAGGAAATTAGCATAAAGAATGACTAATGCGCACAGCTATGAAGTTGCTAATTAACTAACTCAAGTAAAAACAGCCGCAGGAATAGCAGGGCCCCCGGCAGGCAGTGGTAGTTAGATATGTCAAGTAGACACTCGGGGTTAGGGGTGGAGTTCAATCTGTCAATCTGGTCACAGCCTGATGATACCTTCTGGGGGAGGAGGGCTTTTTATAAGAACTGAGAACTTTCCTCCCTCCTTCTCTGTCTCCTTGCTGGAAGTTTCCTGAGACTCTGTGTCTGCCTCCAGGGTGGGCCCCATGGAAGTCACCGAGCCTGAGAGCTGTTCGGGCCTGGCCACACATCCACCAAGCACGGTTCTGCACCCCCTGGCCAGTGGTCTCCCTGGATCCCACCTGACCTCTGCAGCATCAGCCTGCACCTCTGAGTCTAGAGAGAACCGGGCTAGCACCAGAGCTGGGACTTAAGTGGGTCTGAGCCGGGGGCCTTCTTCACATAAAATCCTTTTTTCTGGGACACCGATGAATGGTTATTTCTCTAGACCACCCGGCCTAACACACAGGTCGTAACAGCAACGTTAAAACCTTGTCTCCCAAGAAAGGCTGATGTCTCCATGACACCAGTCAATCAAGGGTTCACTCCAGGTGACAAACTCGTCACAGGTGTCCTGGTACCCTCCCACTGCTCACAGGATCTCTCCAGGGCTCTGTGCCAGCCTAGGGCAGCCTTCTTGTAGAGCTGAGGCTCAGAGAGGTATAAAGGGCAAAGGCCAGATCCCCACAGCTGGTTCCCAGCAAAGCAACCAGGGCATCATGGAAACCAGGGCAGTGTCCAGACCTACCCTGTCCCTGGCCCTTCCACCAAGGACAGTCATGGTCAGCTGACAAGGTGGAAGTTCTGTCCCTCATCCCAGCTCACTGCATACCTTGGGGTACCGCTTCTGGCCCTGTATCTTCTTCTGTTTCTCTGAGAAGGTGGCCCATGCTTCTCCTAGAGGGCACACGGTCCAACAGACTGCAGGGAAAGCCCTGGACGCCGTCAGTTCCAGTGCACAGGCCCACAAGATGGTCCTGGGCCAGATGCAATGTGGAGGGTTGGCAGGACCTCGGGGCATTGACTGAGGGAGCAGGGAAGGACTGGCATGGCAGCAAAGGGCAGGGATTCAGAGGGATGAAGGCCAATACCACCTCTCTGAATAGCTCTAGACCCCAGAACTGATCGGGGAGGGGCGCCCTTCTCTCTTTGACCCCATCACGATCCCCCCAGAGCAGCAGATGGTCATCTCTGGGTCCCTGACCCTGAGCTTCAACGGGAGGGCCTGATCCACCTCAAGGAATCCTCTGAGCATGGACTGGAAGCTTCTGATAGGACAATGTAGGAGGGTGCAGGGAGTCCTCAGATGAGAAGGCTTTCAGAGGTTGTTGGCTCCAGAGCCCCAACCCTGTGACCCAGCCTTAAAGGGCCACAGAGAGCAGAGCGGGACAGCCTGTCCATGGGATTCTAGCATAGAATTCTAGCATAGCCGTCATCAGGCCAGCCTGAAGGAGAAGCACTGAGCACTAAGGAGACGCTGGCTGGGCCTGGGTCCCCATCACCTTCCACCTCCATCCTTGCGGGGATGCCCTGACAGCCTGGTCCTCACAGACTGTCTTCACACCCAGAACCCCTCTCCTGGCGCCCATTCCTGCCGCAAGACTCCACCCCCCTCCCATCACAGGGCCTCCTGGTCCTTGGAATTGGCATCAGAGCCCCAAGAGATCCCCAAGGGCAGAGAAGCAGCCAACCACTGGGCTGGCTGGCTAGACACAAAGATGTCCTTGGGTGGGGACTCTCCCCAGCACCCTTACCCTGATGAGCAGCCCCCCTCACTTCATGTCCCAGCACCCACCAAAGAAGCCACGGGACACACCTGCGTGATCTCTGGTCCCGTCTCGCAATTGGAAAGGTCTTCAGGGCAGTGTCCAGTCTTCCTTCCCAGCAGCCTCTGTGGCCTGGTGGACTGAGGGGCCAGAAGACAAGAGCAGAAGCCAATCAGGAGAGGGCTGTAAGGCAGAGCCAGAGACACCCCCTACCCCCCCACCCCACACACACACACAACCATATATAGCAAGCACTGGGACCCACCTGCCTTCCAGCAGAAAGTCTGAGTACCCTCCCCCACCCCAAACCCAAATGGAATTCCCTGACTGAACCGGAAGGTCACGGCCCCCAGACTGTATCACAATGGAACCCAGAGCCTGGTTCCGGCCAGTCTGAGGGAGCAGGGGGGCTTGCCTGAGGCCTGCCCCGGCCCTTTCTGGGAGCCTGCCTGCCTATCTGACCCAGCTCACCCAGCTTCCTGCGGAGTCCCAGCCTTCAGGGACTTGCCCTCCAGTGGTGGGTACTCTTGAGTGGCTCTGCAGGTGAGCCACACAGAGGGGGGTGGGGGTCCCAAGGCACTGCGGGGCTGTTTTCCCCAGCGGGCGTGGACGGGGCGTGTGTGTACAGTCTTACCTGTACCGGCAGGGAGGCCCCATCAGTCCAGTCCTACATATGCAGGGGCAGAAGTGCCAGGGTCATGAGAAACACCGTGGAGGTCCCAGACCCCCGGATCGGTTCTTCTTGGTAACTGGGGGGGGGGTCAGTATAAACACCTGGCCCCCACCACCCCCCATGGGTTTCTGGAGAGAGAACTGGGGCAGACTGCCTTGTCCCATACGAGGGCGCCAACGGGCTAGTGGGGAAGCTTCCCTGAGAACACCCAACCCACAACCACAGAGCCGCAGAGGGGCCTCTGATGGTCCACGTTGCAAAACCAGGAGCCCAAGCACCTCAAAGCCTCGCCCACAAGCATGAGAGCCCCTAGTTTGCAAGCCCCCCCACACCCAGTTCCTCACTGGCTGAGTGCTGGCGGGAACAATCCTTCCTGCTTCTTCCCTCTTCCTGTTTTGAATGTCCGTATTGGGAGCCCTTACGGCCCTTCTATCAGCACGTCCATCTGGTCAAGCGCACGTGTCCGTGCGTTGCCATCATCATTTTCAAAAGTCCCTTTCTACTCTTCACTTCCTTTAGCAGACTTCTTTAATTAAAGCTGCTCCTTCCCCCTCTCTTAGTACGTCTGGTTCCCGCCTTCCCGACCCCAGGAGCCTGGGCTCTAGGGACTATCACTTCAGCTCTCAACCGGAGTCCGGGCTACCTTGACACTCTGCTTCCTGGTGGCTGAAGAGGGACCAGTCCCATGACTTATTTTTCACAGGGCCTCCCTCAGGGACCGTCCCTCCCGGCCCCTCCCGGCCCCTGGCGCTGGGCTCATCCTCAAGCCTTGTTGTCACATCAAGTCCCAGGGAGCCGAGCTGGCCGGACCAGACGCAGATGAGGGAAGGGACAGTTCATTCAGCCACAGGGGTCCCACCTGCTTGCATTTGTCCCTCCCCTCCTTCCTTCGTTCAAGGATTTCTTCGTTTGCTGATCAATTCAGCAAGTATGCACTGATGCATCCGGTGCGGTGGGCAACTCGCGGGGGAGGGGGGGAGTGGGGGGGGCTGTCATCTAATCAGACAAAAAGAGCAGGAGGGAGAGGCAG
>PVJH01027981.1:0-27980 GCA_004026705.1 Nesogale talazaci
TCTATATATAAATATATAAAGAGAATTACTAGTGTCCTGGTTTTATTTCTCTAAGAGAATCCTGCCCGACACAACTTCTAAGATAATCTCCTTCCAACTTCCATCTTAGCACAAGATCGGAGTATTGCATTCAACTGAGTCATGTCTTAGCCAAGTTGACACAAAATATGAACCACCATACTCCCCCTTCTCTGTGTATATTCCTGTTGTGTTCGTCCAGGTAAACTAGAGGAACAGACTCATAGACATGCATATGGATATAAGGGTATGGTTTATATACAAGAGGAATAGGACATTCAGAAAGCATCCCGACCCAGTCCAGTTCAAAGTCATAAGTCCAATATTAACCCATATGCCCAATACCAGTTTATAAGTCTCCTTCTGATTCATGAAGTCAGAAGTCACAGGTCAGTGGGTGCAGAGTCCTGGTGCTGTTGGGGCTCCCCTCATGGCTCCCTGTTTCCAGGGCTCAGGGTCCATCAACAGTATGCAGTGGTGGTCGAAGCAACTCAGTGCTGGCAAGGGTCTCCAGGTGGCCTCTCCAACTTCAGAGGTCTGGTTCCATCAGGGTAAGGCTGTGTGGCTTCTCCTCTGGCTCGTCCAGCTCCTTGGATGCTGCCATCTTGTCTTGTTTGTAGTTCCTTGTCTCGCGTAGACTAACTCCCAACAACTGGGGAAACAGCTTCTCTTCTCCATGAGGGAAATATCGCGAGATTTCCCAGAAGTCTCAGGAGAAAGTCATGCCCACACGGAGGCCTCATTGGCTACTCAATGGCCATCGCCAGATTAACAGGCTAGACTCCACCCCTACATCTCAATCATGAAATTAACATAAGCACATGACTGCCACACCTGTGTAGAACCGTTTTAGGATTTCATAATGCCCAAAAGGGAATTCTAGACTGTGGATGTCGAGCTGGGTAGAGGGCTGAGAAAGAGAAATGCCTCTGCTTAGAGCGGGGTGAGCTGGCAAAGCGTAAGAGAATCCCCCAATACTCCTTTTTTCTATCCACTCCATCAGGTTGTCAATCTAAAGGAGCGCTCAGAGGAGCTTCACTCTGCGGCACACCAGGCAACTCTGCAGTTAACTCCTAGGAGGAAATCTCTCATTCAAAATATGTGAACATTTCTAATCCCTAGACGGTGGCAGCCTCTTCCACTTCTTAGGGACCAGTGACCCTCAACTCAATCTTGTGCTTATATGGGTATAGATACACACACTCTTTTTATTATTTGTCTCAAATTTGTTGTTTTTATTTACATCTGGCAATTCCCCTGTTTTAGCAATGTAAGTCTACAAATAATCAGCTGTACCAGCAAATCCAAAACAAAACTTTAAGGCTCCCCCTGGATCTCCCTATAAAACGCTCTTTAGAATTGAGGTGTTTTTGTTGTTTTTGTTGTTGTTGTTGTTGTTTTTGGTGGGGAGCTTGGTGCACATAGCAATTGCAGATTTTCAGTATTGAAGCTTGAAATACTAAAATGTAGTTCACCAATTAACGTGAAATGTTTATTGGTCTTAGGCTGGTTGATTCAATCTTGATCATTGTTTAATGCAACCTACAAGCAAAACAGACAGTAAATATGTTTCGCTCTAATTTGAACTGTGTAAAATGTCCACACAAAGAAATAAGAATTTCTGTAGTTTCTATATGGTTGCTTATCATTTTCAAGGTGGGTATTAATCCATCCTTTTTGCTCTTGCCCTGTTATTCTTTCTCATTCATCTGTGTGAGTTTTTTTTCTTCTGTAAAACCAAATGCTCAGGTTTCTAATGGTTCAGTCTTTCTCTGTCACACACGGGTATTCTCCTGTGGTTCCTTACCCACTCCTGCAGTCTCACTGAACAGAGACACCAGTGTCTGCCGAATTTATGCTATTTCTCCTGCCTGACTTCGTTATGGCCCCAGACCAGCCCCATCATCTCTTGGCCTCTAGGAATTTTCTTCTGGTAACTCTCAGTCTCCTGTAACTCAGCACCCCAACTGAAACCACCGCTTTCAAACCCTGCATCCTCACGTGCTAGAGCCTAACCCAGAGCCATAACACAGCAGACATTTACCGAAAAGGTCTCCAAATTCACCTTCTGAAGAGCTGTTGAAAACGCATCTACTTCCTGCCATTGATGACCACCCTCTAGTTGACCCCTCCCGCAACACTTCTTCATTCTCTTCTCCACACTGTAGCCAGGAGTGGTCTGTCCTGAGTGAAGTTCTGATCACATTTGCCCACTCTGTCTCCAGGGCAAAATCTGAGTTTCTGAGCAGGAATTCAAAGTCTTTTCATGGTTTGACCCTGCTCCCCGCTGCCTCTCCGTATGCCTCCCACCGCTATATGCTCTACATTCTTTCCAACCTGAGCCTGCATCCTTTTTGTGCTCTTAACCCAGCACTGAGTAACAAATACCTGACTTTCTTTAGGAATCATGCATTGGCTGGCCTAGTTCAGGTGCACACTGATTAAAGAAACCCAAGGTTCCCTCGGCCAGGCCAGACCTGCCAATCTTTATAAATAACGCTTCCATTTACCCTCAAAGGCATCATCGTTTAAATAGTAAATTACCTAAGTTTAACAATGGTCCAATTGTCTGCTTCTCAACCTTCCTAAAGACGCGACCCTTTAATACAGTTCCTCACATTGTGGTTAGCCCCCCCTCCCCCACCCCCCACCCCCAACCATAACCTTCTTTTCATTGCTCATTCAAAACCATAAATTTGCTAATTTTATGAATTGGGCAACCCCCATGAAAAGGTTGTTTGACCCCCAAAGGGGTTGTGAAACGCTGCCTTAGACAGTAAATTCCACAAGGTCAAAAACTATCTGTTTTATTCTGGCAGAGTGTCCAGCACTGAGAAGACCCTGTATTTCTCTAAAGTAAATAAACATATTGTAAAATATACACCCAAGTTAGCATATTCTTGTGGTTCCAGGATTGGTACAAAATCCAAAGTGATGGCCCCAAAGATTATGTATTGAGCCAAATTGTTTTAGGTATATATTGTTGAAGATATTCTGAGATTTTCAAGCTCCACATGAAAGACATAGATATACACTTAAGTTACATGAAAGCTAATACTTATTTGCCACCTAGGCCAGGCAATGCATTAAGGTTTAAAATTTTTGATTTTTAGAAAATGTTTTCCTAAAGTTACTCACATCAGACAGCATCGGTTCATCAAGTTCTTCCACTCTACTCAAGTTAGGTGCGCCATACCGATCACTGATTTCAGCCAGCGTTTTGCCTGAGTCTATCATGGCTTCCTAGAATCACAAAGTCCATTTTTACTTTTAAATAACTCCAAAAATTAGTCCATTATTTTCTTTTTGGTTTTGAAAAGAGCCTTCTGAATCACAATACCAAACAACATCATTCATAGAATGAACTGATGCCTATTGGTGAAAAGAGAATTGTAAGATTAAACATTAAAACTCTAAAAAGGAAATTTGGAAATTTAAAAACATATACAATTCTGTGGTGTTAGAGACTTGAGACTCTAAAAACACAGCAATGAATATATCATTTTTACTGACTTTGAGATGTTATTGGTGGCCTATTATTTATGGAATATGTATAAGGATATATTGGCCATCAAGGTTTTAATAATATCCTTATTAAAATTTTATCTATTAATGCATTGAAATGCAGCTTTAATTCCAAGATAGCTGTTTTGCTTAACACAGAAAAACTATCTTCTCACCTCTAAATGTGAAGTCTCTTCACTCTTTATCAGATTCATTGCCATTTCCTGTAATATATAAAAATGAAGCAAATAATTTTGTCACACATTTAGTGTGCAGAATTATTATTTTTATATAACCAATTTAACAACAAAAATGCTATTTTTCTTAAGGAGTAATTGGAATACACTTAATACAAAATTATAACTTCCAATTACCATATAATATTCTCTCCTAAGAAAAGATGACCATATTTCTTTCAGATGAACATCTGGATTCTAACCTCATTATAATGAGATAAGTGCCAAAATTATTCTTGTTCTAATGGAATGATTCTTTCAGTCGTCACTGGCAATTTTTAATGATAATTAAAATGTCAATTTTTGAGATTATTTTGCTACATACTCTTCATATTTTTAAATCCATGTAGTTTATTTTGCCTTCTTTTTCTGTTTCAGACATATTTTACCTACACACAAAGTGTATAATATACTTTAACATTAGCACACTTGTTAAATGCTACATATCAGATAAATTTACCCAAATCTCTCTCTCAGTGAATGGATATAAGATGTAGAAATGTTAATTTGCATTAGCAACCTGTAAGAAAACTTCCTATGCGGAAGCTCCACTTGTCTGATTCAGTTGAGAAAATGCTTTGAGACGCCTGTTTGGAATGGGAGTGAAGCTGTGTTGAGGAAGAAGGGGGATACTCAACCTGGAATTTAATACCTCTGAAGAAAAATCGTCAGCAAAGAACACAAGACAATTAAAATGCTTGCTAAGTATATCTGGCTCTCCTGGGGCATCTTGCCCCACTCCCCAGGGTTGGAAAAACTCATAAAACTGAGCATACCATTAAACCCACAGCTATGGTTTGCTACAGCAAAGGCAGACAAAACCCCCCAAAGCCTAAACTCCATTCCATTGAGTGGATGCTAGCTCAGAGGGATGCTCTAGGACAAGGAAAAGCCGTCCCTGTGAGTTTCTGAGACCAGGACTCATTAGGGGTAAAGAAGGTCCTTTCTTCACTTCTGCTGAGTGGCTGGTGGTTTGAAAGTGCCGACCTTAAGGTCAGCATCCCAGTGTGTAACCAGCACACCGCCATGGCTCCTTGAAAGCAGGCGAGGCACGGGAAAGGGAAAGGGAAAGGACGCAGGGGGCAAAAGCATAGAAGAAAATAGGAGCACCACCTCGGAGTTCTCTCCCAGAGGGGTCACAGCCAAAGAACCCACCTCCCTCTCATAGAATCAATTGGCATGCAATACTTCCTCCTGCCTTTTTAAATTTGCTTGACATATATCGTATGAAATATCCAGTTGCAAATTAAGTCATTGAGAAGCTTGGTCTATATGACATTTAATGTTTTCACATACCAGTAAGCATGGGTTATATTTGAATTTTGACAGTCAAAAGAAATGTCATTTTTCAAATGAGTTATTTCATATTTAGTTTTCATGCAAGCCCATGCAAAATACATTTTAAAGTATAATTTATAGTTTCTACATCTACATTAAATAGAGACATTCCTGTTTAGAGACCAAAGGAATTATTATAAAGGAATTAATCAGTAACACCAGTTATCAAAATCATGTACAATCACACTGGATTAAAATGGTCACAATATCACAATGAGAGAACTGTACTTCGCCCAAAGCAGCTTTACATACCTGACCTTATTTGACCCTGACAACAGCCAGGGAGATATGGCTGTTCTCATTTTTCAAACAAGTAAACTGAGACTGAGAAAAGTCTGCTTAAATCACACAACTCAATTATGTGGCAGGTCCTTAGAGCTGAACACAAAATTTCAAAAATCAGTTCGAAAGCAGACAAAGGAAAGCAATATAATAAAATGTGCAAAGTTATATCGCTCTGCTATTCCGGTTGGTAGAACAATCTGAGAGGATTGAAAAGTTTTCCCAAAAAATTCATTTATAAAATTTCAAAATTACCTTCTCTAATTGCTCTTGAGCTCTCTGCATTTCTTCTATTCGCTGTCTCTCCTTTTCTTGCATTTCCAACTCTAGCTGGAACTCCAGTTGTTGCTAAACATTTAGAAACATGTATTTTATTAGTCAGCTGAAGTCAAAGGAGTTGACTCACTTGAGATGTTCCAAGAGAATTAAATTTATGTTATTATGTTTGGTGCTACGGAGTCATTTATGCCTCATAGCAAGCCCATGTGGTCAATGGTTTTCATGGCTATAACCATTACAGAAATAGATCACCAGGTATGTCTCCTGCAAACCCAATGCGTAAGTCCCAAATGCCAGCCTTTCAGTACTAATCGTGGACACCTACAGGACTTACCTACTCATGGCAACCAAGCCAATTCTAACTCACAACTGGCCCTGTAGGAAAAAGAAGACCTGCTCCCTAGGGTTTCTGAGATTATAAACCTTTAGGAGAGGAGAGCCTCCTCTTTTTCCCAAGGAGCTGCTGGATGCTAACCATCAGCCTGGTGCTTAGCACCAATGCCTAGACCACAGCACCAGCAGGACGCACACCAGGGCTTCTAGCCACCTAAAATTCAAAATGGCATAAAAAGAAACGGTCACAGAGCCTTGGTAGTGTATCTTCTACGTATATTTTCTGAAATATAAGTTGAAAACCTCCTTAATTGTTAATTGTGAAATGCACTATTTGTAGGAAATTGAGTCATCTCTGTACTTGTAGAAATTCCAAAGGAAATAGCACTACTTTATTCCAATAAAATATCTTTTAAAAGTTATCATGGGTCTTCTTATAGCAATGTGTGAGAAAATCTTACATCTGTCATCAAAAGCATATGTAATCAAAAATATATTTCATTCTAACAAAATACATATGACTAGTTGCATGAGTACAACTTACTAGAAGAGGTCCATATTTGTACTCATTCCAAACAAAGGTGCCCCAACAACATGTGCAAATTCCACTGATATTGCATGTAAGTAAAATTTGCTGATGATCACTCAACAATAGTGGTAGCAATACATTGACAGGGAGTTGCCGAGATTCAGGCTGGATTCAGAAAAGGGCGTAAAACAATGGATATCATTGGCTGGAAGCAGCGAAGACAAAATATATGTTTGCTTGTGTTTTATTGACCATGCTAACACATTCTACTGTGTGTGCCAAAACAAACTTGGATGGCCTTGAGAACAATGAAAATTCCCTAACACTTAGTTTACACATGCAGAATCTGTACACGAACCAAGAGGCAGTTATGCAAACAGAGCAGGCAACACATTGCATCTATTGCATAGTCTCTTTAAAGTGCTAAAACTCAAGGATGTAACTTTGAGGATTAAGGTGTGCCCAACCCCAGTTATGGTATTTTTGATTGCCTTATATGCCTGTGAAAGTTGGACAATGAATAAGGAAGGCCAAAGAAAAGTGGGTGCATTTCAATTTTGCTGCTAGCAGAAAATATTGAAGTCTCATGGACTTTCAAAAGAACAACAGATCTGTCTTGAAAGTCATACAGTCAGAATGCTCTCAGAAGTAAGGAAGATGAGACCGTATCTCATGTGCTTTGGACATGTGATCAGGAGAGATCAGTCCCTAGAGATCATGCTTGGTAAAGTAGAAGGGGGGCCAAAAAGAAGAGTCTCAGCAACACAGATTAACACAGTGGCTGCAACACTACGCTCAAATATAACAGTTATGACCATGGCGCAGTATTTTGTTTTGTTGTATATGGGGAACTGAGTTGGGACTTCACCAATGGCACCAAACAACAGCTAACTACATGTGTCTCACTAAAATAGGGGTCTGCACATTAACGCCTCCAGGCCAAACCTGGCCGTCTGTCTTAACACTAAAGGCTAAAGTTAAGACTTTTATTTCCCAAAGCTAGAATGTAGAAGTTGGTAACAAAGTTGAAAAATATGGCGTTGGTGATAAAAACAAAACTGGAGATTCTATAATAGCATTCTGAAAGATCAAGGACTTCTTCATTTCAAATATCTTTTTTTTTTTAAAGAAGATATATGGCCACAGTGGACCTTGCCATGTGAAATTCACAGAAATCAAATTGACTTCGTTTGTGAGAAGAGACTATAGGGAAGCTCAGTATCATCGGGCAAAACAAAGCCAAGGACCAGCTGCAGAACAGACCATCAATTTCTCACATTCAAGTAAAGGTTGAAGTTGAAGAGAATTAAAACAAGCACACAAGAGCCAAAATATTACCTTGAATATGTCCCACCTGAATTTAGAGACCATCTTGAGAACAGATCTGATGCATTGACAATAATAATGAAAAATTGGATGGGTTGTGAAATGATACCAAGGACATCATACATGAAGAAACCACAAGGTCATTAGAAAGACAGGAAAGGGGAGGGAAAAAAAGACCAAAGTGCATGTCAGCATTTTAAGTCTGCTCTGGTTTGTTTCTGTTTTCTTTCCAGTTGGGGTTAATTTCTGCTGCATTTTGTTATTACTGATTGCCTTTTGATTCTATATTTTTCAGTGTATGAAACCCAGGATGGGTAAATCTATAGATACAATAACTGGAAGACCTGGGGGCGGGGGGGGGGTTTATGTAGAGCTTATATCAAGGAGTACAGGAAGGAAGAAAATGTTCTAAAACTAATGATAGTAATTGTGATAGCAATTGTAATAGTAATTATACGACAGTTCCTGATATGACTGGACTAGTGGATTTTATGATGCCTGGATTGTGTTCTAATAAAATGGTTCATTACAAACCAAACACAAAAAAAAGGATGTCAGAAGAGATTCTAAAATTTCCCTCAAACACAGAATGCCTCTAGTGAATGGAGGAAATGATGAAGTTAAAGAGTTGAATAAAAACTTTTAAAAAGTGACTCCAGAAGACAAAGTAAAGCATTATGATCAAACATGCAAAGACCTAGAGTTAGAAAACCCAAAAGCAAAGTACATGTTCAGCAAATTTCAAGTTGAACAAAATGAAGGGGGGAAAAAATCAAGCACTGAGTTACAATACTGAAGGATTCTAGGGTCAAAATGTTTAAAGCTGCAGGAAGAATCAAAACAAGATGGAAAGAGTACAAAGAGTCACTGTGTCAAAAATTGGTCAGCACTGCATCATTTCAAGGAGTAGCATATGATCAAGGACTGATGGTACTGAAGGAAGAAGTCCAAGCTGCACTGAAGGTATTAGCAAAAATAAGGTTCCAGAAATCAAAAGGATGCCAATTAACATGTTCCATGGAGGCAGTCACTGGCCTATGCAAAAAAATTTAGAAGGCCAGCTAACAAAAACAAACAAATCCATCTTGGAAGCAGTACAGCCAGCCAGAATGCATCTTAGAAAAAAGGATGGTGAGACTGTCTCATAGTCTTTGGACTTGTTGTCAATGGGACTTTGTGCCCATTCCATAGAAAGATAACCCAAACAATATCTTTAAAATCACAAGTAAAATTTTGCTGAAGATCATTCAAAAACAGCTGCAGTAGAACATCGAGAGGGAGCTGTATTCAAAACAGGATGTGGGATAAAAACGATCACTTTTGATGTCAGATGGAACCTGCACATAGACCAAGAGGTAGTTGTTCAGCATAAGGAGATGCTGTGTGGTTTAGTATCAGGAAAGGTGTCTATCTGCATTGCAACCTTTCATCATAATTATTCAATCTGTACCCTGAGCCAATGAACTGAGAAGCCAGACTATTTGAAAAGCATGGCCTCAGAATTAGAGGAAATCTCACAATCTGCAGTACACTGATAACACAACCTTGTGAAAGCAAGGAGGGCTTGCTGCACTTGCTGATGAAGATGAAAGACTTCGGCCTTCAGTATGGGTTACAATTCAATGAAAAGAAAGCAAAAATCCTCACAACCGGACCAGTAGACAACAGCATGATTACAGCTAACAAGGGTTTCATTTTATTTAGTGTACCAACAATCCACATTCAGAGAAGCAGCAGAAAAACAAACAAATCCATCTTGGAAGCAGTATAGCCAGAATGCATCTCAGAAACAAGGATGGTGGACTGTCTCATATTCTTTGGACTTGTTATCATCAGAGACCTGTCCCTGGAAAAGGGCATCACACTTGGTAAAGTAGAGGGTCAGGGAAAAAGAGGAAGGTCCTCAATGAGACAGAAGGACATGCGGGCTGTGACAATGGGCTTAAATACAGGCATGCTTGTGAAGATGGCCTAGAACTGGCAAGTCTTTCTTTCTGAAGTACACAAGGTCGCTATGAGTTTGAATCGACTCAACAGCATCTAACAACATTAGCTAAGAATGGTTTTAATATTTTTAAATTATTGAAATAAATCAAGGGAATAGAAGCATCTCAAATACATGACAAGTATATGAAATTAAGTATCAGCATCTGTAAAGAAACATGTAGTGAGGACTGAGCCCCGGTGGCGTAGTGGTTGAGTGCGGGCCCACTGAGTTACTGGTTCAAATCCTGCAGCAGCTCTCAGGAGCAAAACTAGGCTTCCTACTCCCACCAGAGGGCAGTGATGCCCACAAAAAAAACATGTAGTGAATCACTGGCACAGTCAATCCTTCATATTTCTGATGACAGCTGGAGCAGTTTATTACCTGCAACAGACACCAGCTGTGACACTCTCGTTTTCTTTTTTCACTGCCCTCACTGTCCATTGTCGTCAGCACAGGATAAAGCGGTAACATGGTTAAAATGCAACAGTGTTTGTCGTGTTACTGATAGCATCCCCCCACAGTGCTGTTTCTTATGACTAACATTATGTACATTCAGAACAAGAAGAGAAGTGGATTTTAAATGCTGTGCTTTAAGAAAAAAGGTGTATGGATTATTTTGCTCTCAATATCAATGGCAAAGTATTGTATTTAATATGCAATGACCTTCCGCAATAGAGTAAAACCAGTAATTACACTAAGTAACATTACCAAACTTAGCATTCATGGTAATATTCAAAAATATAGGAAACCAATGGTCAGAAAGTGAGATAATTTATAAAATATTATATTCATACCTGCATATGGCAAATATTCTTCAAAATCAACATTTCTATAGGAAATGTGGTAGCTAGCCTAGCTGACCACAGCACCACCATTTTGAATTTAACTGCCATTTGGAATGAACCATTCATTCACCAGGCCACTTGTCCTTTAGATGAACTTGTCACGGGCTCTCAGAATGGAGCACTAGCAAAATGTTCTGAGAGGGACAATGACCACACCTTGTCTCTTCTCCACACAATGCCCCTGCCTCACCCCCTTGTGCACTGAGATAATGTCACAGTTTCAGCTAACTGCAGAGTTTCAAGTCTGTAACCCGCTTGCTTGCTTAGCTGAGCGTCCCAAGTCACACAGTCTCTTATAAAAAGTCTAAGTTGAGATAGAAAAGGGGTCAGTGAGCTAACTGGATCAAAGCTGCTGACCCCTGCGCAGGAATTTTCTTTTTTTTTTTTTCCTTTTTTCTTTTTCCTTCAGTAAATTTTGGCTTTTTAAATCCTCCGGTGACTCAGTTGCTCTTGTCGCAGCTAAGCGCGACAGAAAAAAATCCACCAAGGTCTGTTTTCAATAATTTATTCGTTTAGCCAATTAAGCAAAGTTATTTATCCATGGTGAATTAATTAAAAATATTTTATTCCAGTAATTGAAGAAATGTATCCAGAGAAAATAAACATGTTTAAGGTGATTTGTCTCTTGGTGAATTTATGCCACAATTTGACCAAGGTCCATAGTCAATTAAAAATCAAAGCAAATGACTTTATGTGATTTTTCTTGGCCCTTGGTGAGCCAAAAGATGTTACCAACATCTCAAATGTTGTCTACACCAAAATTCAACACTTAGGTTGAAGTAACTAAAGAATTTGTCTCTATGAATAGTCTTCATGGACCAACACTAGACAAATTATGTTCAAAGTTGAGATCTACTAATTCAGTACAACCTAAAGTGAAAGCTATTCAAAAGTGCTATACTCAATGGTGATAAAAGCAGCTGTGAATCGTAAAAAGGTTTGGCCAGACATATTTCCAAAGCTGCAAGGATAACAAGTCTATGAATAGCCACTGTGTTATTCAATAGCAGCTATGTAAAAAATATTTTACTCTTTCATGGGTTATTAAGTCCTTGTGAATGACCTTGCAAATTTATCCATCACCAGTTCTTTGGATTTTTTTTTGGCAGAAATAAAAGATGAATAAAGCTTGATCTGTTCCCCTACTCAGCAATGGCATGGCTGAACAGTGATGATGTGCTACTGTAAATTTGTGGGCCAACATAACTTTTTTCTGAAATGAAAACCACCCTGAACCACTATTGTTGAATATTACATGATCTTAGAAATTGATTACTGCTGTATGTGGGATACCAGTTTGTCTGCTGCTTGCATTCAGCCATGAGCAATCAGACTCTATTGTCTGTCCCACTTTAGGCGGGGCTCACACCCTGCTGGTAAGGACCGTGGATTGCTTTCCTGAAGGAGAGCTCAGAATAGGGCAAGCCAAGTCAAGGAGGACCAAGGTTAGGCTGCCATCTTGAGTCAGATGTACACCCCTAGCTCATCCCCTTCCTGTGGCATGTATTGTACAGTCCCTTCCTGTGACATATGTGCTTATCATAATCAGGGGAGCTTGCACATCCCTAAGTATACATAGGTCTTGGTTGGAAATAAAGGGGGTTTCTCCCCTCGCATTCTCTGCGCAGACTTGGCTGCTAAGATCATAGCCATCCCGGAGGTGAACATGCTACTATAAAATGTGTCTGACACCTTTATTTTGTCTTCTCTCCTATCTTCTGTGACTTTATACTGATTTTTTATATATTATCACTATACATTGTACTTACAGACAGACCCCATGATATTGCTAGAGGCTGGTTTATTCTAACAACTGTGTGCTTGATAAGGTTGCTTAATCAATTACAAGGCAGAATGTTGTTCTATCACATCTATGTGTGCTGATATCCTATTAAAGTAATTTCAACAATGCATGTTGTTTGCATCACAGGCATGGTCATGCTACTTTGCACACTCCCGCACTAACAAAAGTCAAAACAAGAAACTAGATCTTCACCCCACACAAATTTGCACTGGATATAATTCCAGAGTGTTTTTAAGACCTCAGTGCAAGTGCAAAGGATATATCCATGATTCAAAATCCATTTAACTGTGCAACTGAGAAACTTCCATCACCTTCAATGAGAAGTGATTAATAAATAAGGTGATGGTATGCTACAAAGAAAATGTCAAGAAAAGAATATGATAGAATGCCACAAAAGCATCTGGGAGATAAATATGCTCAATTAAAATTAAGTGCACATAGATTGATATCATTATCAAGATTTGATATCACTATCTGTATTAAGAAGCATCAAAGATAAAGTACATAAACTCTCATTACAGAATAGCACTAGGAAGGAAATATTTTGCATTGATTTTGACAACAGACAACAGTAACTTTGAACTCCAATTAAGTGGAATGCTATCTAAAAAAATAATAGTAAGGAAATAGAGTGAAATAGTAATTTCATTCTTCTCCATAGTAAATCTGCATTACAAAACTGAATCCAATATTTACCATCATTGCTATTATTTAAATTTTTCTTTCATCATAAAACTTGAATGGAAAATTTTTATCTCCCTTGCTATGTAAATGCCAGCATAATATCCTCAATTTTGCCACTTGCCCTGCAAAACCAAATCCTTACTATTTCCCTCTTCACAGAAAGAACTTCCTACCTTTGTACCATTCTAGCACTATCTCACAAACAAGCTAAGTTCATTCCATTAAAAACATTTTAACAATAATGCATTTTAAAAGATATCAGAACCAGTGATTAACATTTATTCACAAGAGGTTCTTCTTTGTTTGTTTTGTTTTGTTTTGTTTTTTTTGGGGGGGGGCATCACTGCCATCTGGTGGGAGTGGGAGGCCCAGCTTTGCTCCTGGAGAGCTGCTGCTGGATTTGAACCAAGCCAGTAGGCCGCAGTCCTGCACTCAACCACTACGCCACCAGGGCTCAGCTCCACAAGAGGTTCTTAAAGGTAAATTCTTGACATTCTCAACTGTATATTTTCCCACTAAAAATAAAAATGTGATGTGGTAGGAATCTAAAATACTGAAGCAATATCATTTCAACTTTCAGACAATGACTGAAGGACATGAAACAACCCCACCTTTCAGCAATTTACACAAAGTATACTCACGTAGTTGGTAACTACCAACAGACTGGTTATCATAGCCAGTTTCTAAATAATTTCTAGAAATTAAAAAATTTTAAGTCCTGCCTTTTGACATGGGTAAAGTTCTTTGAAAGCCATATAAAAATAAATATATACTTTTACTTCAAAAGATAAACCCTTAAATATAAAAGAAGAATAAAGGTACTTCCATTTTCAAAAAGAACTAGGCTTACTGCAGAAACATAGAAACTCCAGTAAAAGTCAAGTCAGTAACACAGACTCCACGGGCAGGTGCTCTCCAGCCCACAGGAGGCAGGAACCTCCAGCTCACAGAACTTCAAGTTCTAAAGAGCCGCTCTTTCTTTTCACCCCAGCATCACTCTCCCTTAAGCTCTTTTCCATCAGTCATTCTCTGCACGTGGCACTTCTCTTTCTCTCATCAATTTCTCCCAAAGTCCATTTCTTTTATTTTATTGGGGACACTTACAGCTCAATCACAATTCATAAATATAACCATTTTGTCAAACACATCTTTGTATATTCTGTCATCATCTTTTTCAAAACTTTTTCTTTCTACTTAAGCCCCTGGCATAAGTGGCTCCTTTTCCCCACTTTTCTCCCCAATACCTTCTTGATTATTTATAAATTATTCTTTTTTTTAATGTTTTACACTGACTTCTGTCTCATTTCACCCACTGTTCTGCTGTTACCCTGGGATGGGGGCCATACATTGATCATTTTGATTGGTTCCCCCTTACTCTCTGCCTCTCTTCACCCTCGTAATATTGCTACTCCCTTATTGGTCCTAAGGGGCTTATCTGTTCTGGATACCTTGTGTTTCGACTCTTATCTGTACCATTGGTAAGGCAGAATTGGGGTCATGATACGGGTAGGGGAGCATTAAGGACTAGAGGAAGGTCCACAGTCCACTTTTTAACTGGCATAAAACCTTCTTCAGAATATGATTATACTTTCCATGAACGATACCATGTTTAAGGTTCACTACACAGTAAATTATTTCATACTGATTAGTTCCATAAATATCAACATGACATAGCTGGAGAAATGCTTGGTTTCTAATATTGCCAAGCTTCATCAAAATAGAATAAAATCCTATTTAAAAATGGGTCCAAGTAAGGAAAGCATCTCCCAGTTTGTGATGTAGCTGCCAAAAGGAAGAAAAATTGCTGAGAAATTCTATGTTTTCTGGTAGAAAGAGGGACAGGTATAGACTCTAACGCTGCAGCAAGAGTGACCCTCAATTACAGTGCGGGGCTGTTATGGCAGATGCCTTGTCTGTTTGGGAGACAGTATGAGATGTAACTCAACACTTTGCAACATCCCTTCAAAAGTACGTGGAAATGAAAATATACTAAAAAAAAAAAAGCTGAAAATTAAGGCTCAGAGGCAGCACAGTTTTTAATTATCATGTCTAGCTGGTGATTCTCAGATGCCTAGAATATTTTGCCGTCTTGTTAAGGATGGGCAATTAAGCAGATAAGCTTCTTTTTTTATTACATCTTACACAGCTAAAATTTTTCCATGTGAACTATTTTTAAGTATACAATTAAGTGGCATTATTCACCATGTACTGTGTGTAATTCTACTCATCTTATGATTATGAATGCACTGTATTCATTATATTGCACATATATGACATATTGCATTGCACAAATATGATGTACTGTATTCCTCAATTGCATAAATATCATTATTTCCAAAAGTTGTTCATGACCTCAAAAATTCAAAGTCTGTTAAGCAAAAACTCCATATTCCCCTGAGGTCCAGTAGAGACTAATCTACTTTTTGTCTCTCTAGATACATTTGTCTATTGAAGATATTGCTTTCATTTGAATGGTTTGCTCTTCCGGCTCTTTATTTTATTTATAGTTTGTGTTCAATGTAACTCAATTCCACAGCATGAGAGGTTACTATGATTCAAAGCCTAAGTACAGAAATAGACACTCCAAAGCAGGGGTACCGCATTCAGAGATCCAGCAAAAGGGAGCGTTCCTGAGCACACGCAGTAGCCTGAGATCGATGGGATCTGGTTGTTCTCGTGTGGAAGTTCTGAGAGTTGGAGGCAAATGGCTCTGGTTATCCACACTGCTGTGTTCCTATCAGATACGGGAGCATCTAAGCATCAGCGCATGACCATGCGAGCCAAGAACTTCATGGAGTGTATATGTTTAAAAGGCTTCTGTACATTGAGGCAGTTATAAAAGGTTTACTTTTCAGCATCAAACCCACTTTACACTTAGGACCAGGTTCTAATTATCTAAAACTTTTGACTGATACAGAAAGGGTGCCCTTAACAATAGCCCAACACAAATTGAGATATCTAGGGATATATCTTACAAAGGGAAAAAAAAAAAGGATTTATATGAGAAGAACTACAAACACTACTACAAGAAACCAAAAGTGACCTCCACATATGATAGATTGCTTTATGCTCATGGACCCAAAGTCTCAATATAGTAAAGATGACAATCATACCCAAGCCACTATATGAGATTAACACTTTTCGGATGCAAATACAAGCATCTTTTTTTTGTTTTCAAGGAATTGGAAAAACTAACTAACAACTTCATATGGAAAGGCAAGAAGCCCAGAGTTAGCAGAGAACTCCTCAAGAGGGACAGAGTCAGAGGGTTTTCTCTCCCTGACTACCACACATATTAAACAGTCACTGTGGTCAACACAGCATGGTATTGGTCTAATGACAGAAATTCAGACCAATGGAAAGAAACAGAAAATCCAGAAATAAAATCATCAGCATATTGACAACTGGATATCTACCTACAGAAAAATGAAGCAAGGCCCTTACCTCACTCCATGCCCAAGAACTAATTGAAGATGGATCACAGATCTTGAGGTAAAACCCCAAACTATTAAGGCCATCAAACAAGGAATTGGGACAAGTCTAAGAACCTTGGCAGAGGGATTACATCAAAAATACAGAAAGACACACATACAGAGGAAACACAAATTGACAAGTAGGATATACTAAAGATAAAACATCTAAGTACATCGAAAGACTTCACCAAGAGAATAATAAGATTCCATAGACTTGAAATAAATTTTAGCAAGGACCCATCAGACAAAGGGCTTATTACTAAAATCTGTAATACACTGCTAGTCTATGATAAGGAAAAAGACAAACAGCCCATTGAGGAGGTGGGAAAAAGATCTGAACAGATGTCTCACAATGGTGGAAACCCAAATGGCCAATAAATACATGAGAAAATGTTCTTGATCAGTGGCCATTAGGGAAATGTAAATTAAAACTACAATGAGATACCACCTACCACCCTCAAAGATAGCCCAATTAAAAAAAGCAGAAAGCAACAAATGTTGGAGGGGATGTGATGAGATAGGAACTCTTATCCATTGCTGGTGGTCTTGTAGGCATGTGCAGCCACTGTAGAAAGTGATTTGGTGATACCTAGAGCAAATGGAAATTGAGCTATTATATGACCCAGCAATCCGTCTACTAAACATATACCCAGAAGTAACAGACCACAACCAAATAACTGTGCCCCAATGTTCATCATGGCACAGTTCATAATCGCAAGGAATTGGAAACAACCTAAATTTCCATCAATCGATGAATGGATTAAAAAATTCTGGTATAGACACACAATGGAGCATTATACATTCCTAAAAAGCAATGATGAGGGGCTGAGCCCCGGTGGCGTAGTGGTTGTGCGCGGGACTGCGGCCCCCTGGGATGGAGGTTCAATTCCAGCAGTGGGGCTGGGCCTCCTACTCCCACCACTGGAGAGCAGTGATGCCCCCCCCCCCCAAAAAAAAAAAGCAATGATGAAAGCATGAAGTGTATCATCTTTGGGAAGAGTTGGAGGAAATTATGTTAAGTGAAGTTAGCCAAGCACAAAAGGACAAGTACAGCATGAGTACACTGAGGTAAGGTCAAACAGCACAAAGGGCAAGGAGAAAAAGTAACTTAAGTAATAATTTCCAGGTCAGAGTCCAGGCACTCTGGCAGGGGTCAGATGAAACCTAGAGATGCATATGGAATCCAACTGAAAAGAAGGGGAGTGGGGGGAAAAGAGAGAAGATAGTTTCAGGGGAGCAGGGCACTCACAGGAAGGGCATTATTTATATTTCCATAAGAAAGGGAGAGAGAGACCAGACCTCATTCTAGTGTCAGCCTCATTAAGGCTTCCCATTCAAGCTAAGAGCAACATACCTACACAGGAAAGCTCATTAACAGATAGGACTTGGGGGCAGCCCCAATCTGAACTATGTTGGCTCCTCCTCTCCCTAGATGAAGGTGCTTCTGAGGACAGCACTGAAGATACAGACTAGGGAAAGTGGCCAGTCTGTCCTGTCCACAGGAGAACAAACTAAGAGGAAAAGTGTGTGTGTGTGTGTGTGTGTGTGTGTGTGTGTGTGTGTGTGTGAGAGAGAGAGAGAGAGAGAGAGAGAAAGAGAGAGAGAGAGAGAGAACCTTATCCTGGCCCACCAAGCCTTGCGATCAACACTTCTGCTCAGAGCCAATGCACAGAGAGGACTAGAGGACCTTCCCCAGCTTGAGATAAGTCATCCCCTCACTGGCCCACAGTGCTATAGAGGAAAACACAGGAGACAGTGGGGGAAGTATGTCCAGTCTGACCGCCCCGTCTCCCACCACACACACAAGGGGGGTGAATCACAAAGGAAGCATAACTGACCAGCAATGGGAACAAAGTCACAAAGTCCCTGAGAAATCTCAAAAATAGACTCTGGCTCAGGGGGCAGTACTTGCAACTCCTCTGGCCTTGTTGGGGAACATTCACAAAGGTCAGCAAATAGACCTGGAACTATGTATAGATTCTTTTAAAAATCTATGTCTATTTCTATAAGAAAGGCAGAGTAAACCATCCTGAGGAGAAAATAAGAGGACCGATGGTGCAGGGGAAAGGGCATGGGCTCACAGGGAGAGAAGAGAATGGGTGTGGGGAGGGAGCTGTGAGCCACCAAGTTCTGGAACAGGAAAACTTCAAGGGATCTAAAATCGATGGTGAGAAGGGGCTAGAAGGCCTGGTGGTGTTTGAGTAATTATAGTGTAGCCAAGAGGGCTTACTGAGAATAAAATGAAAGATGAACATGATGGGGAGCAAGAGAAAGGTAAAAGGAAGTAGAGGAAAAAACTAGAAGGTAAAAGCTATAGAGAGAAGTATAAATATATATGCATGCATATAAATATATTAACATATAAAGACAGGGATATTTGGCTATGTAACTATATGTATCATATTTATACTAAAGTAGTAGATGGACTTTGGACCTCTACTTAAGTATTCTCTCAACATAGAACACTTTGCTTTAATTACCTAGCAGTGTGTGATACTCACCTTCCTGACACAATTGCTGACGACAAAATGGGTGCATAAGCAAATGTGGTGAAAAAGGCTGATGATGCCTCGCTATTGAAAGATAATGCATTTGAGGTCTTAAAGGTTTGAAGTCAAACAGGTAGCCATCTAGCAGAAAAGCAACAAAGTCCACATGGAAGAAGCACATAAGTCTGTGTGATCATGAGGTGTTAGGTATTAGATATCAGGTATTAGAAGGTTAGATATCAGGTATTAGAAGATCAAAAACAATCATATCACTGTGAAGGAGATTGATCAGAGTGAAGACCCAAAGCAAGCTCCTTCACAGAAGGGACAACCCTGGAAGGGTTGACTCATCCAGGGTGCGGTGTAGCACATATAAAACACACAACATTCCTCTAGCTCTTTGATGTCTCCTCCACCCACTATCATGACCCTAGACTGGTGTATGTACATTGCTACAGATAAGAGCTTTTGATATACAGGATCCAGGATTGATAAACCCCTCAGAAACAGCAATGAGATTAACAGTTTTATATGGGTATGGAAAGGTGGGGAAGGAGGGGTGGGGGAACTTATAGCAATGATGGCTGTATAACCTCCCTTGAAGGGGATGAATAACAGAACTGTGTGTGGAGGGATACATTGGAAGGTATAAGATATAAATAAATATATATAATTTATTAAGGGTTCATGAGGGTGGGAGGGTGGAGGAGGGGGGGAATAAAGAGGAGCTGCTATCAAGGGGCTCAGTAAAAAAAAGTGTTTTGAAAATGATGGTTGCAACATCTGTACAAGTTTGCTTGATGTAATTGATTTATGGATTTTATAATATCTGTACAAGCCTCAATTAAATGATCAATAATAATTTTTGTAAAACTTACAAATCAGCATATGCCTACACTATCCCTTCCACCCCCTTTCCTCCCTGGTATAATCAAAGACATGCCTTTCTGCCTGCCTAGCCAATGTTCTAGATCCCATCTCCTCCTGTATACATGTAAACATGACTACATGAACCATACCCTCTAATATCAATCACCTATCTCTATCACTCTCTTTAAAAAACAAAGGAAAAGGGCTGAGCCCCCGTGGCATAGTGGTTGTGCGCAGGACTGCGGCCCACTGGGATGGAGGTTCAATTCCAGCAGTGGGACTGGGCCTCCTACTCCCACCACTGGAGAGCAGTGATGCCCCCCCCCCCAAAAAAAAAAGAAAATTCTCCTTCCAAAGAAATCTTCATAAGTGCATTATCTTTTTCTTGCTCTAGCCCCAAGACCACCAGTGACCCTAAGTGAACTCTGTCCAGCTTTGTTCTTACTTGATCATCAATAGATAAGCCGACAACTCAGACCTCACTTGCACTCCTTCTCCCCTTGATATCCCTGGGGATGCACATGACAGTGGACTCTTTAGTCAGAAAAGAAGCCACACACATACATAAAGATATAGATAGTAATGAGGCCTAGCTTTGTGCAAGTAAGCAGGGACCGGCAGTTTTTCAAACTTGAGGTTATAACACACTAAGGCTGAAAGCAGTAATTTCAGGACTACCCCTAAACTCATCTTGCTTACCTGCTGAAACATGAGTTCCTCTGCTTTGAGCCTCTCCATCATCTCTTGCTCCAAGAGAGCTAATTCCCTTTCATGCTCCAGCTGGGCCATTTCATTTTCTCTCTAGTATTATTTAAAAGCAGTATCACATAATTAGAGAAAAAGCAATTTGAAAATGCAATCTTGAAAACATTTAAACTACCAACAATAGAGAAAAAATTAAGCAAATTATACTCTCTTCATTTGGATAATATAAAATACAATTGAGTATGATGACAAGTATGTAAAACAATCTATAGCGAATACATAGAAAAAGACTGGATGAAAATGGATACAAATATAAACAGAGATATTCTTTAGGGATTGCTCTCTTTTTCAATATTATCCATGTTTTTGCTAATGAACCTACTATTTTTATAATGGAAAGAAGTAATACAATTGAACTTTAAAAAAGGCAGACAAGTTGGATGAATGATTTCACTTTTCTAATTTCCTAGAAGGAGAGTCATACTTACTTGCTGTTTCATAGCCATATTTTCCTTATATTTGTAAATCCACAGTGCCAAGTATTCTATTGGATCTACTGGGCGCATTCTTGCCACTTCTGCAAGACCTTGAGTTAGACAAGCCCCAAGTTCTTTTTGAAGATATTGTGATTCCATTTCTAACTTATATATATAAATACCTAAAAAATAAATGTTTTGCATTAATGCAGGACATTTCCAATTAATGCATCACAAGTGTAAAATCCAGTAAGTCAGCAATGCATTATACTCTTCCAATGCTTCGTATAGACAGTCACTGACACCTACCACTGCCAGAGATATTATAGGCAAATTAGTCCAAGAAAACTACTAATGGTTTCTAAAAAGCTCCTAAAGAAATAATTACATCGAAGATAATTTCAAAATCTTGGTGCATCCTCAAGTTCAAAAGAGGACAGAAAAGGAGATACTGATAATTATTGCAAGTATTTACTTCACAAAGATGATAGGCCAAACAATGTATTGTCTCACTTTACCCTCACAGCATATCTGAAAAATGGGTATCATTATCTTCATTTGTGCAGATGAGGAAACTCAGAGAGAGTTTAAGAAAACAATTAAAAAATGGAGGACAGGCACACGATGAAGTTGAGAGTTGTACCTGCAAAATGTAGGGTTACCTAGCAATTTGTTCTGAATTCTTGAGAGCCAACCATATCTGTATTAGGCAGGGTTCTTTAGAGAAACAAAACCAGGTGGGAACTGGTTTTATATATATATATATATATATATATATATATATATATGTGTGTGTGTGTGTGTGTGTGTGTGTGTGTGTGTGTGTGTATACAGTGAGATGGAATATAACAGATAATTAGTCCACACAGTCCACACAGCAGAACAGAGGGCTCAGTTCAACTCACGTTCATGGAACAGTTAATGCTGGAAGTCCTTCAACTCACTTGGGCTCCTGACTCCAAGGTGAAGGAAGCAGATGGCAGAGTCTTCCTCAGGCAAAAGAGAGTCTGCCTGCAGGCAGCAGGCAGCATGGTGGATCAGCAATAGCCAGTCGCATGGGAGCTGTGCAAAGCAGGCCAGATGCGATCTGGAACTCAAGGTCTGCACTGGAACAGGATCCACCAGCCTCAAGTGCAAGCGATGTACACACCAGCCAGATGGCAAAGCAGGCCTTGAAGGAGCCTCAAACTCTAGCAACATGCTCTCTGGGCTTGCTTGACTCGCACACAGGTGGAGGCTGAGGCCTATCTAAAGCAGCAGCGAGAGCTGGTCCAATCAGGGAACAAGTGCGATATGAGACGCCGGCCATCTTCATTTACCTCAGTTGGCCTCCAATCAATCTTCAACCTAATCAACTCTGCCCACATATTCCCATTGGTCTTGTTGGCACCATAAATGTAACTATCATAAAACCTGAGGCTAATGAATGGAGTCTGACCAGATGAAGCTGGTCACTTGTGGACCATGGTTCAGCAGGATACAATTTATCATGGCCATGAAGGAGACTGAAGCCCATCCTGAACTAGTACACGTTTCCTTGTTAGTTATCATGCATGAGGCATGAAAGCTGTCTCCTGTGACCCTCCTTGCCTGTTTCTTCATTTGCATCTATTTGGATTGTAATAAATCTGAAACTGTATGTATGGTATACTGCTAGGTATTTTGCATCATCCCAGCAAATTAACAAACATAAAGGGTCAGGGAGAACTAGCAGGAGCTTGCATCTGCATATTTAAAGAAGAGTGTCAAATGTGAAATCTCTAATCTAGCTCTGGGTGACTAAGTATCAGAGCAGAGGTGCATGGGCAGCTGGTTTGAAGGATGATGCCCATCTAATTTGTTATTGGCAATGAAGATGGAAAAGTGGTAAAGTGGGGAATGGATTTATTTCCACACTTTACAGAATAGATTCATGCTCATCCTCACCATACAGGCAGCATCAGAAGTGGAATTTGCCCACTTGGAATCTTGCTTTGTGTGGTGCCAACTCTAGATCCCAGAACCCTCACTCTGACTGTGCTGAAATGCATATCCCAAAGCCCCAAGAGCCATTTTCCATTCCTCTTTGCCACGCAGCTCACACAGCACTTGCTATACCACTTTAGACTGACTTGGGTCTGTTCTCCTATCAGAAATGAGTTCCTGTAGCTTTTAGAGGAGTGTGTTTTATCATCGGAAGACTGCTGGCTCTTAGGATGGTAAGGACATGTCTGTCTTCACTCCACCAATCAGGATCAGCAGAGAGAAAGGATACAGTCATTGGTCTACATCAACAACGCTCCTCAACCAGCAGCCAAGCTTCTTTCAGGTCCTCAGTCTCTCAGCCATGTGGTCCCTTGGCCATTGCCTCCATGGGCTAGGAAGCCAGCCAGCCTGTTGCTCTGTTTCATTGTTCCGAAATCCCAGGTCAGATAAGGAGAAGGTACCCCATAGTTTCAGTGCTGCTCCTTTGACAGTCTCTGTGCCACTGTCTCTGGTGCATCTAGTCTCAGTGACTTCAGACAGAGATCTCTGATGTGCTCTTTCGAATGGTTCTGTGTCCCCATTGATGCAATACAACACTTGCACACTGAGGGATGGCTCTGATGAGGATATAGTTGTCTTTTAAGAAAACCATACCTCCAAAGAAAACAATGGATGGTGCTGTCATTCCCTGTACCAGAGCTTAAAGATGCCTCCGAGGAAACAAAAGGTGTTATTCAGTTCACACTCTCTACCATGGTCAGGACTCAACTACTCCTTAATCCTTAGGACCAGAGACACAGGCATGAATGTACCATATAAAGAGATAGGGCTTAATAAAGAAGGACCATATTAATATTTTCTCTACATGCAATATTTTTTCTTTTTTAAAAACAATTTTATTGGAGGCTCTTATAGCTCTTATAACATTCCATATATCAATTTTATCAAGCATATTTGTATATATCATCATTTCCTAAACATTTATTTTCTATTTGAGCCCCTGGTATCAGTTCCTCTTATTCCCCTCCCCCCCCCCACTTTGTGACTCCTTGATAAATGATAAATTATTTTCATATCTTACACTCATTGCTGTCTCCCTTCACCCACATTTCTGTTGTTTGTCCCCCGATGGGGGTGGGGGTGGGGGTGGTTATGCATCAATCAATGCAATCGGTTCTCCCCTTTGTCTCCCCCTCTCTCCACCTTCCTCCTACCCCCCTGGTATCGCTATTTCCATTTCTGATCCAGAGGGGTTTGTCTGATCTGGATTCCCTTTGTTGTGAGCTCTTATCTGTACAAACATTTAATTTCTTGACTGCTACTTCCACAAGCATTTTTTGTGGTTCCAAGTAAAATGAAATTGCTGGCAACTTCCATCTTTCCTTTGTTATCATGATGTTGCTTATTGGCTCAATGGTGAGGATTTCTGTTTTTTTTTTTTTTTATGTTGGTTGCATTGCATACAAAAAGCTGTGGGCTTTGATTTTCATCATCAGGTGCTTCAAGTTCAACATCAAGATTGTATCATCTATACTCTCCATTTTGTTAATAAACCTTCCTCCAACCCTGTTGATATTTTCTTCATAGAGTACAGCTTCTTGGATCTGTTCAGCATACAGATTGAATAAGTATGTTGATAGGATATAACCCTGGTGTTTCCCTTTCCAGGTTTTAAATCATGCATGATTTCTTTGTCCAGTTTAAATGACTAACTCTTGGTCTATATGTGGTTCAGTATGAACATATTGTTCTGGAATTCCCGCTCTTCAAATTTTATCTGTTTTTTAAAATAATTCACATATGACTTTGCACAGTCAAAACACAAAAAAAATCTGATACTTTTTCAGTCAAGATCCACCTGATGTTAGCAATGATATCTCTTGTTCTAAATCCCCTTTTGAATCCAGTTTAAATTTCTGACAGCTCCCTCTTGATATACCACTACAATAATCTTTGGACTATCTTAAGCAAGATTTTACCTGGATGCTATCTGTGCTATTCTTAGCTAATTTCCTCATTCTGTTGTGTCATCTTTCTCTGGAATGAGCAAAAATACAGCTCCTTAGTCTGTTGGCCATAGATTTTTGAGTGCTTCCAGAATTACACCCATTTGTTGAAATGGATGCAACTCAATGAGTATTCTGTTAAAACACAGAGCCTTGTTTTCATCAGTGCTTTCAGTATAGGTTGGATTTCTTTTAATATCATAAATTTTGATGATATACTACCTTCTGAAATAGCTAATCATTGACCAATTCTTGTTGTAGTGATTCCTCCCACCTTCTTTTGAGGTTTCCTGCATTGTTCAATATTTTGCTCACATAATCCTTCAATATTTTAACTCTAGCTTTGAATATTTTCTTCAATTATTTAACCTTAATATATGCCAAGTGTGTTCCTCTAGTTGGTCTTCTATCTCCAAATCTTTACACATTTCTTTACAAGATTTTACTTTGTCTTTCCAAGCTAGCCTTTAAGTTTCTGTCCAACTCCTTTTCATCATTTCATCCCATTAACTTTACATTTAATCTTATGTTTCAGAGTTGCTTCTGACAACCATTTTGCTTATTTTAAAAAAATTTTTTTTGGCATCACTGTCCTCTGGTGGTCATGGGAGCTACCCAGCCTTGCTGCTTCTGGATTTGGACTGCCAACCCAGTGGGCCGCAGTCCCTCACTCAACCACTACGCTACCGGGGCTCAGCCTCTTTTCTGTATTTTCAATGACCTTCTGTTTTCTTCATAAATGATGTTTTTTATGTCATTCCACAACATGTCTGGTCTTTATTCACTAGTGCTCAATGCATCAAATATATTCTTGTGATGGTCTCTCCATACTCAAGGGAATGTTTTGGTTCTCTTGGACTTGTTTCAATTTTCCTCAGTTTCAGCTTGAATTTTCATAAGAGCAATTGATGATTTATTCCTCAATGACCCTGGACGTTTTTCTGACTCATACTGAACTTACCTGATTTTCATTTTACACTTGAGTTCAGTGTATCCCAACTAATAAGGTCCAGGTGTACAGTCCCCACTTATGTTGTTTAAAATGGTGATGTCCTATGAAGAGGTCGTTGATCTTGCAAATTTTTACCATTAGAACTTCAGGGCCTGGTTTCTTTTGATAGCATGTTCAAAGTTTGAGCGACTAAGGGACATTTTGACTGTACTTCTTCCAAAACAGATTTTTTTTTTTTGTTCTTCTGGAAGCCCATGAGATTTTCAATATACTCTGTCACAACCACAATTCAAATGCATCGATTCTTTGGTCTTCCTTGTGATCCAACTTTCACGTGCATATGAGGCAATTGAAGGTAAAATAGTTGGGGGGCTGTCACACTTTAAAATGACATAGACCAAAAGGCAGTTGTTCAAACAAAACAAGAAATAATTAATCTAGTGGTGACTTAGGATATTGGGGAGAGGGGGGTTATAAATAGGTTGTATTCAAATACTACACCATTGTAAGTAAAAGAATGGAGCACCTGTGGATTTTAACATTCAAGGTGGTAGGGACCTAATTCCCTGTGGATACTGAGGGCTGATTGTATAGCATTCTATCCTTTGCATTTAACTCTACAAACTGAAAAACTGGCACTAGTGAACCCAATTCCATAATGAGTTGGAACTGATGCTCTAATCACACAGAAAAGATTTCTGCTGCTTTATAACAATATCTTCACTGTACTTCTCTAAAGAAAAAAAGAAGATAACGTTACCTGAAGTGGAAATAAAATTAAAAAAAGCAAGGAATCCTTGCTGCTGGAAGATAAAATTACATGGGAAAGAAAAACTACTAAAGAGGAAAAGGAAAACTCTGGGCTAGGTCTGGGTCCAGGGTCCGCTGCATACCCTTGCCATTGTGACATGGGTGAAACTCATCACCTTACTTTGATATTTTGCCTCTGACGTGAGGATACCCATAAGGAATTAATAAGGAGTTACATCCCACCTCCTCCAGTTAAAAAAGAGGGAAAGAGAATTCCAAGCTCAAGGTCAGTTCCCTAGAGAGAGAGGTCACACCTGCCCTCCCTCCTTCAACTTTCTTTACCCTGTTGTGATTCCAATCGTATTTCCCATCTTTTCCATGACACTGTACTTCTCTGTTGGGTTCAGCAATCCATTGTAATAGCTACACAGAACCCAGAGACAAAACTCCTGATTGTAGGGGGGTTATGGGGAGTTAACAGGTTACAAAGCAGGATCAATGTATACAACAATTCATTTGTCTTCAGTGCTACTTTTCAGGCATGCCAGTACTCCTGTCTCTCTCTCTGGTCCTCAATCTTAGTCACATAGTTCTTTGCCTCTGTAAGGCTGGGACAGGTGTTATAAAATTGCTTTAGCACTGACAAACGCTAAGGGACACTCCACTTTATAAACCAATCTTAAGGGACACTCCACTTTATAAACCAATCTTCATGTGGAAGGCACTCATCTTTATTCCTTCTGTGGGTCTGGAAGCCCACTGCTTAGTCTGATGGTCTAGATGCTGCTCCTCCTCTGCTGTCTTAGTCTCAACTGGTCTTCTGCTGGCTCTGTGTCTCTCCATGCAAAGACCTCCCGTCCCCTCTTGGTGGTAGTGGGGTTTTCTGGCCTTGCTTCAAGAATGGTTCACTTTGTACCTAGTAGATTGGCAAATCTGACCAATCCTCCGTTAGAGTTTCACACACCCTATTTGCATGTCCTTGCCCAATCATTTGGAGGGAGTTACAGAGATAAAAGAACCATACTAAATAAATTCACTTCACTGCCCAGGATTGCTGATAGAAAAACTGGTGTGGTTTGTTTGTTTGATGTAGATATAACAGAAGGGAACACGTTTCCTCCCACAAAGG
>PVJH01027982.1:6768-28041 GCA_004026705.1 Nesogale talazaci
GCTTCTGCAAAATCCATAACAACTGCCTTTGCCCAGAGAGACACCAGGACATCTAGGAAGACCTGGGGTGCCCACTTTACAATTGGAACCCTTGAAGAAATGTCTCCCCCATTTCCTATCTTGAACTGCATCTCTCAGAGCACTGTTTTATTCTATTTGGGGGCCTGAGAAGAGGTCTGACTGCTAATTCGCAGCTCTAACCCTTTGAAGTGCCATTGATATTCCAAACTTGTGGAGCCTCCCGCATCATAATGGAATCTTCAACCCGCCCTGGGCCATACTACAAATAAACTTGCTCCAGCAAACCTGTGAGGCAGCCTGGCTCACCAAGGCCAGCCAACCTCTGAGAAAGGCGCTGGGGCAGCATAAGCTTTGCAAAGGCAAATAAAATCCTCAGCATGGAGCCTCCAACAAGAAAAACAGTGAGATATTTAAACCTGACCATTTCTTTTTAAAGACTTGGGTGTTCTTCAGAAAGGGAATTTCCCTCCTGCCTCAGAAGGGTCCAAAGTGTTACTCATATTATTTACAGAGCTTTGAAGTGTGTCTCCAAAGTTTGAGTTCAGCTCCGAGGAATGTGAGGGTCAAATCATTTTCCCTTTCTGATGAAGGGAGGCTGTGAATTTAAGACCACAGTTTATTCACAACAAGAGAATACACTGAGGCACTCTCCACCAGGAATGCCCAACAGTAGACAGTTGGAACAGTATCATACACAAACCCGTTTATATGATTTGGCCAACAGTGGTGATGCATTCAAAGAGCCTTCTGACTAATCCATTCCTACCAGCCTCAGCACCTGCAAAGCACAAAACATTTTGCTTCTGATAATAGGAATTGACCTAATTTATGCAAATGGCATTCGACTCATCATTTTCTAAAAGTAAAATAAAGATATGACTCTACAGAATGTGCATATTTCATGAAACGTGGGGTGAAATAGCACATCTGGGGCATCTGGAATTTTCTGGTAACCCTCCAGGTGACCTCTCTTTTTAAAAGTGCCCTTTCTTGCTTTATTATCTTAACGAGAATCCCCATTTATATAGCTGCTTTCTTTATGGAGCTTGAAGAGCTGTATTGACCTTGGACTGCCCTTCATGCATAGGCCAACAGAGCTGGTGAACCAGCCAGGAACTGGGAACAAAAGGCTCATCTGCCAGCAGCCAGTGCTGGGGCTTCATCAAGAACTGCTCTCGCTGTTATGGGAAGGGTGGCAGCTACAGCTTGCCAGCACTGTACACTTGCCGAAGTTACCAGGATTCTAATGTTCCCAGTCGAACTTATGCTCTGTCATTTAAAGGTTGGTAGCCTTACACACTGGGCTTAAAGTCATATAATCTCCATTTGCTCGCCTGTACAAGATGAGGCTATCTGCAGACATAAATATCTCACAGCCTTGAGAACCCTATAAAGGCCTGCTGTGAGTCAGAATGAGCTGGAACACACTGAGTAGGGTTTTGCTTGGTAACTACCATTGGGTCAGTCCTGACTCACAGCAACCCCAGTATAACTGTGCGCCATAGAACTTTCAAGAGCTGGAAGTCTTTTCAATGAATGGCTATTGGGGCAAAAGGTTATCATGCGCACCTGCCGATCAAAAGGTTGTAGGTTCAAGTCCATTCAGAGATACTGTAGAAGAAAAACCTGGCAATCCACTTCTGAAAAGAAATGAGTCATTCGAAACTTTATGGGGCAGTGCAGGATTCCAGTGCAGGATTGCCATGAGTGGGAACTGAATTGACAGCAACTGGTGGTAGCATCTCATCACCCTTGCATGTTTGCATAGCTGCCTCACTCTGAAAGACTGTAAACAGCAGGGTTGGTAGTTTTGGAGGAATAGTACCCAAGGACCTGGTGCTGTTCCCATAATCTCACTAAGATGACTTTGTTAAATTCTTACAATAACAACCTGGACCAAGTACAATTATTAAGAGGAATAGATTCTAATATGTTTGCCAGTGTTGAATTACCCAAAAGACAAGATAAGGGAGTATTTACTTGTCTTTGCTTAACTCATTTATACTGTGTTAGTCCGGATAGACTAGAGGAACAAACTCCTAGATATACATATGGATATAAGGAAAAGTTTTATATACAAGAGGAATGGGACATCGAGAAAGCATCCCAGCCCAGTCCAGTTCAAAGCCATAAGTCCGATAGTAGCCCATATCTCCGATACCAGTCTATAAAATCTCCTTTCGACTCATGAAGTCACAGGCCAGTGGGTAGAGGGTCCTGGTGCCGGCAGGAGTCTCCCCAGGGCTCCTCACTTCCAGGGCTCAGGGTCCATCAACAGCATCCAGTGGTGGTAGAAGCAACTCAGGGCTGGCAGTGGTCTCCACATGGTTTCTCCAACTTCAGAAGTCTGGTCCCATCAGGGTAAGGTCGTGTGGCTTCTTTGGCTCTTCTAGCTCCTCAGACACTGCCACTTTGTCTTCTTCATAATTCATCGTCTCTGAGACTAACTCCCAACAACTGGGGAGATAGATTCTCATCTCCATGAGGGAAATATCGCAAGATTTCCCAGAAGTCTCAGGAGAAAGCCATGCCCACACGGAGGCCTCATTGGCTACTCAATGGCTATCTCCAGATTAACAGGCTAGACTCCACCCCTACATCTCAATCATGAAATTGACATAAGCACATGACTTCCACATGTACTGAACAATTTCACATTTTCTTACCATATGAAAAAATCTGTTTCTAGGTATGACTGGTACATCTCCCTTGCGTCCCCACACAACCTTCCTACACAATCAAAACCACTTCAAATTTACCATTCTTGACATGGATAAAGTCCTCAGAGAGCAAAGTCACTGTTGATGTTGCCCTTAGGTGGGTACCGTGACTCTGGTCTGATGCATAGTGACCTTACCTACAACAGAAAGCAGTACTGCCTGGCCCTGCATCTTCAGATTGTTCTCATGGTTGAGATGCTTGTTTGTTTGTTTGCTTGTTTGTTTTGCTTTCTTTGTTTATTTGTTTGTTTTGGGCATTACTGCCCTCTGGTAAGCTTGTTGTTTGAACCACTGTGCTGATCCATTTTGCAGAGCACCTTACACTTTTTTGCTGTACCTCTTCTTTACCAAGCATAATGTCCTTCTCCAGGGACTGCTCTCTCCTGACAACATGTCCCAAGTACTCAAGACAAACTCTCACTATCTTTGCCTCTAAAGAGCATTCAGGTTGTGCATCTTCCAAGACAGATTTGTTTGTTATTTTGACAGGGCGTGAGCATGATACTTTCAATATTCTTTGCCAGCACTGGAATTCAGATGCATCAGTTCTTCTTTGATCTTCTTTATTCAATGTCCAGCTTTCACAAGCATTGGAGGTGAATGATAAATAAGCACAACTAAGCCTATGCTTACATACCTTTTTTTGGTTCTCTGTCTCTGTTTAGGAAAATTAGGGAAGTTGCTTGAGTTCATAAGTTCGCTAAAGGCAAGGTTCCAGGCCAGGTGTTATGTCTTTAAAGCAGGTGCTGTTGGCATGTAATGTGGACACTGTTTTGTGCTGTCGAGTCCATCCTGACTCCTAGTAGGCCAATATCAATCTTCAAGATGTTGGAGAACAACTGCAAATGGTTTCCTAGACTGTAACCTTAACAGGAGTAAATCACCAGGTCTTTAATCTCACTGATGACTTTTAGTCCCAGAATTTTCAGTCACTGTATTTGAAATACAGCCCCCCCAACCCCAAACTATACCAGTATTGTCAATTCTGGTTTCTCGTGACCCTATAGGACAGGGCAGAACTCTGACATGTTCTTTGAGATTTTCCAAGACTATAAACCTTTTTGTTTAATACTTTTATTGAGGCTCTTACATCTCATCACAATCCATTCATGTATTGAGCACATTTGCACATATGTGCCTATTATCATTTTCAAAGCATTCTCTTCCCACTTGAGCCCCTGATATCTGCCTCCCATGACTTCCCCCTCCTTACTCTGCCCATTCTCCCTCACAAACCCTTGATAAGATATAGACCCTTTTCCCCCATATCTTACATTGTTTTCCATCGCCCCTCACCCACCTTTCTGCTATTGTTTCTCCTGGGAGGGGGTTCTAGATTGATCCTTGGGACCAGTTCCCCCATTCTCTCCCCACCCTCCTCCAAGTCTCCTGGCATCCCCTCTCCTCATTGGCCCTGAGGGGCCCATCGATCTTGGATTCCTCCTGCTGTGGGCTCTTATCTGTAGCAGTGTGCATGCTCTGGTCTAATCTGACTTGTGAGGTAGAATTGAGGTCATGATAGTAGGATGAAGGAAGCACTAAAGAACTAAAAGAAAGTTGTGTATCTCATTGGTGCTATACTACACATTGACTGGCCCACCTCTTCCCTGAGACCCCTCTGCAAGGGGATATCCAATTGTCTACAGATGGGCATTGGGTCTCCACTCCATGCCCCCCCACCCCATTCTCCTTGGGTATGGTTTTATTCTGGGTCTTAGATGCCTGATCCCTGATGCCATCAACGCCCCATGATCACAGAGGCTAGTGTGCTACCTCCATGTGGGCTTAGTTGCTTCAAAGCTAGATGGCCTC
Organism: Nesogale talazaci; assembly: GCA_004026705.1. NCBI lineage: Eukaryota > Metazoa > Chordata > Mammalia > Afrosoricida > Tenrecidae > Nesogale > Nesogale talazaci. The sequence goes on from PVJH01027982.1 coordinate 11,322, forward strand.
TTATTTAGATAATAGGGCACCATCAGCCTTCTTCACCACATTTGCTTATTCATCCATTTTGTTTTCTGAGGTCGTGTTGGGAAGGTGAGCATCTCAGAATGTCAGGTTGTCAGAACAAAGGATGATACATCTTTGTTGAAGCAGCCTGCCACATCTTTTACCTCTGGACCCATTGATGTGTTAGAATTGCCACCTTTCTGTTAGCAGCCATGCACTTAATCACTGTGCCACCAAGCTCCTTTCATGCCACGATAGAACAAAAGCCACTGTCATCGAGTCGATCCTGAGTCATTGTGACTATACAAGGTTTATAAGGCTATAATTCTTTATGGGAGCAAGTCTTTCTTTCTCTGAGGAGCTGGTGGATTAGAATCTCTGACTTTGGGGTTCACAGTCCAAAAACGAATTAGGTCATTAAAAAAATTCAATACCTCCCACTCCCACCACCAGAGATCAGTGATGCCCCCCAAAAAACAAACAAAAAATTTACAATACTTCTTTTTCTTGATGTTTTAGCTTTTAAGCCTGTTCTGGGGATTCCTAGGGGTACTGATTCAAAAAATTACACTAGACAGACCACATCAGCACTAGTTTCATAAATATGGTTTTCTACTATATTTTAGCTATTAAGTTTATTAATTCATTAGTTGGTTATCCTAATATGAGAATGGTCAGACTACCAAATTATAGGAAAAGACAAAAAAGGTAAGCAACATTTGAAAAAGAATTATCGAGGGACTTCCAAGGGAAGTTAGTTATATGTGGACCCATGGTGACTAGTTGTTTATTCATTGAACTGTCAATCAAAGGTCAGTGGTTCAAATGGACTAGTCACTCTGCAACCTTTAAAAAATGTAAAGGTTTGAAAGTCCAAAGGGAAAAGTTGTGTGTCAAGTTGCATACTCTTATCATCCTTATTTAATATGTGTGCTGAACATATAATCAGAGAAGGTGTCTTATGTGAAGAAGAACGTGAGCGTACTAACAACCTGTGATATGCAGATAACCCAATCTTGGTTGCAGAAGGGTAGGAATTAAAGCACTGGCTGAATAATACCAAGAATTGTACCCTGTAGTATGGATCATACATTAATGTAAAGAGGGCCAAAATTCTCACAGCAGGGCTAATAAGTAGCATCAGGATAAAAAGAATAAAGGTGGAAGTTGTCAAGGATTTTGATTTGCTTGGATCCACAATCACTGCTCAGGAAAGCAGTAGTCAAGAGATCAAATAAATCTACAAGCTAATCTGCTCCTGGACCCAAGCCAAGGTATTTTCAATCACCTCACATGTATGTGGAAGTTTGACCTGGAATAAAGAAAGCAGAAGAATCAGCAATACTGTTGAATTAAGAGACTGGTGAAGAATATTGAAAGTACTTTGGATTTCCAAAAGAACAAACTAAGAAAGATGAGGAAGAGGACAATAGGAACGTTCTATGGGGCAAGGATGGTAGGACAGTCTCAAGTACTTTGGATGTGTTGTAAGGAGATGCCAGTCTCTGGAGAAGGACATTGTACTTGGTAAAATAGAAGGCAGGGGAAAAAAAGCAAGACCTTTGACAAGATGGTTTGACACCGTGGCTAAATCTAACAATATTGAGAGAACCACAATTTATTTAAAATAAAATTTAATTGCACTAACCAAAATCACTAAAGAAACTGCCCCCCTCCAGTCAACTGGTAAAGGTTTGTAATATATGTGTTTTTCTGTCTGATTTCATCAATAATTCTATGATAATTCATTCTTAATATTTTATCATTGGCTGTTTGATGGCTAGAGTAAAAAATTAATTAAAATTTCAGTGCATATACTCATACTTTTGTTGTTTGAAATCATGCTACAGTGGCCAATGACACTTCCAAGCATAAAATATAGTGCATTGAGATAAAATTCTCTCAGAGGAATAGAAAGGAAATATGAGTTCAAAGAGGGAAAAAAATGAGTGATTTAAATGTCATCTTTTACAGAAGATGGTGTCTGTGTATTTTTAAAGGGGAGAAGGTGGCAATCAAATCAGTGCTTAAGTTCCATTTTAAAGGGTGATGAAACAGTTTTTAGAAGCTCAATATTTACAATATTTCATTCAAAATGTAATAGAAGAAATATAATGTAATATGTAATAATGTAAAAATATAATGTAATCAAAAGGTAATAAGATGAAAATCCCTTCTTTCAACAATTCTATCTATTGACACTTAAAATATATAATTCTTTAAAGGAGTCATGTTATCAGATTTTGAAGGTCATTGTAGGTGGAAAAAGGCAGGAGAAGAAAGTCTCATGTCCTTCCATTGGCAGACTTCGGAAAACAGAACCCCTGCCGCCTGTCAAGTCCGTTCTGATATGAACGGACCCTCGCATCCGAGGAGGAGGGTGGCTCCGATGCGTTTCTGAGGCTACAAGTTCTTAGAGAAACACCATGTATCATCTTTTCCTTGCCAAGAAGCAGGTGGGTTTGAACTGCTCAAACATTTAACCCGCTGCACTACCGGGGATCCAGGCAGGTCCATAATACAGAAAAATAGCAAGTTAAATGGGTGAAGGCCGAATCATTTTGTAAATTACCACGCACTCTACAAATGTTAAAGTTGGTGCCTGGGTATTTTTAGACGACTCCTTCATCATAAGGAAACTCGCTTTTTGTTCAGGATGAAATATAGGTATAGCCCTGTATAGCCCTGTGCTTAAGGCTCATAATTTGTGTAAGTGCTTACATGGAGTTCAAACTGTTTTGTCAGTGGATAAACTGAATATCAAATGCTGACCTAACAAGGATTCTCATATGCATAGCTGGTAAGAAAGAAAATCCCTTTGGTGTTCAGAAACGATCAAAATGTCCAATGCACTTATATTTTTATCTAACCATAAAAAGTACTGAAAATTTCCCCACAGATGCACCCTGCATTTGTACAGAAATAATATACTTTATGACATATTGGGTGAAGGTTGGAAGCTGCCAAATAGGGATTGGTTAAATACATTCTGGTATTTCTATACTATGCAATATACTATCGTAGTATTGTTAAAAATGAGGGGAATTCTATAAACGATAGAGCATAGGTTTCCACACTTATTTTGCTTACCACACCCCCTTTTCAAGAAAATTCTCAATGCTCCCTGGCAATTACAATATTTGGGAGGGGGGGCATCACTGCCCTCTGGTGGTCATGAGAGCTACCCAGCCTTGCTCCTGGAGAGCCATTGCTGGATTTGAACCACCAAGTCTGTGGGCCGCAGTCCAGCACTCAACCACTATGGCACCTGAGCTTAGCCCCAGCAATTACAATTTTCCGTACTATAACCTAATACCCAAGATAAAGTGTCTCAAAATCTCGCTGCCTGGAGTCAATCCTATATGACAGGGTAGAACTGCCCATTGGAAGTCTTGACTGAAGCAGTGGTTGGTAGTTTCGAACTCCAGGCCTTACAGTTGGCAGTCAACACAAAATCACCAAGCCACCTGGGGTCCTGTGGCTAAAGTGCCGGTGTCTGCTTTTTGCAGCACCACTTGAAATACTTCAGTACCCTCCAGAGGGCAGAATAGCACGCACTTTGGAAAGCACTGTGAAAGAGATCACCAGACACGCTCTAAGTGGGAAATAAGCAAACAAAACCAAAGTGCCTAGCAACGTTTGTATATTATGCTAACTCCTCGGCAAGGAAATGAGAATCTACATATTTGTACTCGTGTGGATTAGCGTGGAGAAAACACTGAGGGGTGAAAATAGAGAATTAAAAGGGAGAGGGTGAGTGTATCTGGACGGGAGTGTAATAGAGTACACATCAAACTGAATTTGGGGGGTTATGAACTATATTGAGATACTACAGGCTACCCAATCAATAAAAATAATCCTGCACCCTTCACCCCCACTCCATAAGAAATGACTTTACCAAGCAGAGCAGTGGTGAAGCTACAAGGGGGCTTCAAAAGTGCAGCGGAAATAGTAGATGATATTTTCATTGCATTGCTCCACACACTTTTTGAAAGCGTCCTTATACAATTCGATTAGCTGACCTTATTTAAGAGTGAAAAATCCCTGATAGCAAAGTGGCTAGGCCCTTGGCGGTGTGAAGCCTCCCGTCCATTCAGAGGAGAAAAACGTGTCAGTCAACTTCCATAAAGATTCACAACCGCCGCAACCCTATGGGACCCTTCGACTCTGCTTTATAGAGTCACTTTGAGTAGAAACTGACTGGACAGCGACAAAGTTGGCCTTTGGTTTATGTTTGTTTTATTTTTCTGAATCGAAACCCAATCTTGATGTCCAATTCTGGGCCTGTTTTCTCTGTATGATTGTGAATGCACATTTTATTGATTGTGTTGCAGGAACAGTAATGGCTAAATTGGAACTCCATGGAATGCATTCATAAACCTCAAAGCAGCTTAATTTATTTAATGGTTTCAAGCAATTTTCAAAAAAGTTACTTAGGGTTTTTTTTTTTTCTTTTTTGGCTAACGCCCTATATTTCTCCTTTCTTTCTCATTCCAACAGTCTATTGAATCTGATACATTTCGCTGATCACACTTGAATGTGAAACAAAACTATTTTAATGGCCCATTGAGTGCCCATTTGTAATGATGTTTTGAGTCATTAAAATGTACACTAGGGAGGGCCATGACAGCAGCACTAACTAATTACAGCCAGACCGAAAGAAGGGTGCAGAGAAGGAGGTCCAGTCTCTCACACAAGAGTGCTACTTTCCAACATACTGACCTCCAGAAAGCCTCCACTCCCTTGATCCCTCCGTTCAGTGCAAGAACATCAGTCCCCTCCAGCTTCATTTCCTTCCCCACTGAGCCTAGACCCTGGGGTGCATCATTTCAACCTCACTCTTGTCAGCACCTTCAATTTCCTCAACCTTTTGCCTTCTGCCATCTACCCCCTGCCAACCTCTAACTCCACATTCCTCTAGCAATTCATCTTCCCTATGCCTACACGGAGACAGCCAAGCACAGCTGGAGAGACTCACACAACCCTGCCGATTAGTGCCACCACAGGTTTATGCTTTCTGATCTCAGCTGCATTCCACACACCATTTCTCAGCCTGTCCTGAGTCAGCTCCCACTCACATGCCCCCTCAAGGGTGACGAGTCCTAACCTCTGTTCCTTATCCCTTCGCCTCTAGCAGATGACCAAGCTTTTAATACTGGGAGAAATAACATAAGTTTAAGAGAACAATCTTTTAGCCTGAATTTTAGTGAAACTAACAACAACAAAAGCTCATCGGAGATTAGTTTATAGATAGATGCTAGATGCATAGATAAATGCTAGATGATGATGATGATGATGATGATGATGATGATGATAGATAGATAAATAGATAGATAGATAGATAGATAGATAGATAGATAGATAGATAGATAGATAGATATAGATAGACAGACACCCTCTTCCCTGGGAGAGACAAGAAATAGTTATGGGCTTTCTGGCCACAGGACTCCCTGGATTGAGATTGGATGCAGGACCAGAGGCAGCACCTACTGCAGAATTGATAGTTTTTCCAGTAAGAAGCTCTCTACCTCACAAATCAGAAAGGGTTAAGCTAGCACATCCACAGCCTGGTCGTTAACCCTACTTCTGACCTCTGTTTAGCTTAAAATTCATTGTATTTTAATGACTTGGAACTTGGTGCCAACAAACACGATCGGTATTGCTAGACAGATAGGCTCCCCATGAAAAAGGAACCATTTCTGAAGTCCAGTTGGGGCCAAGCATGTCCACTCTGCTTCATAGTAACCAGTTGAAATAAAGCATTCCGGAAGAGTATTGTTGGACACGATGTTGAATGCTGCCCCCATCGGTGTGAAGGGCTGTGTTACATTCAGACTTACCCAGCGAACTCAGCATACACATATATTTTTCCCACCTGCCTTTGGTCTGGCAGGATACCATGCTTGTTGCCCTCTGTGTAATCAAGTTTTAAATGCTTGTTTGAAAAACTTATTTAGCAGTTTAGAAGGTTTGATAGATAAAGTGCATTAGTCTGAAGCATATACCATTGGGTAGGGAAGAAATTACTTCTTTTGTTTCTCCACATCCTTTCACTTTATTTAGCTGAGGCTCTTTCCAGCTTGGTTCATGAGTTCTAGCCTTGCCCCCTGTGCGGCATATACTGGGCCAGACAACAAACCAGTGGGCTAGGTCAAAAGCACTCTCAATATTACATTTGACAAAAAGTTTTGTAATTTTAACATAGTTTGTTTCCCCATAAAAGGGTTGACTGCAAAATTTTAAAAAATAAATTAAGACATATTTACAGGGGAAAAAATGAACAGGATAAAACAGGACCAGGAGAGGAGAGGAAATACTGCACACAAAGAGCAAAGGAAAACTAGAAAGGAAAAGTGGGACAGAGAGTTTGGTCCTTCTTAATTAAAACCTGGAATTCAGGGGGTTCAACAACTTGAAAGCAAAAAAAAAAAAAAAAAAAAACTCCATTAGAATTTTTACTATTCTTTAACTGAATTTGCATATTTAATTCCTTAGGACTTCGGGCAACATATTAGGGCGTAAAAGTATGGATTGTTCTGGGGTTATGGATATCCAACATATGGGCAACTCCTATTTGCCCTTTAATGTTATGTAAATTTGCCCTCATTTTGAATTAACCTGGACAGACCCTTCAAACAAGCAAAATTCACCAAATCAATTCTGACTCATAGCCACCCTGGAGTGTCCAAAGTTCTAAGTCATTACAAAAGCTGAAAGTCTCATCTTTCTTTCATGGAGTAGCATGCCCTCTCAGTGTTTATTGGCAGTCTAAAGGAGCTTTGAAACATTGCTCAAGACAGGGCAGAGACTAGGCCAATAGGCTGAGAACAGCAACAGACGTGCCTTAAGGTATGGCAGAGAAGAAGCTGTCTTGACTGAGCATTTTTCATCTGAGTCATAGCCTTTTAACTCGCCTAATTAACTCAATAATTATGAACACATTCTGTGTGGCCATTGCGATGAATTCTAAACCACAGTAGTAAAGTGTTGTGAGGTTTCACAATAGGGTAAAAAGGGGTGGAAGGCAGAGGCACAGCTGAACTCAGCTTCTCGGGATTTGATCTCAGGAAGCTGATGGTGACTTCCCTTCACCCTTGTGACCTCAGAAGCCCTGCTGGTGTAGTGGTTACAAGTTAGGCTGTGCTCCAGAAGGTCAGCAGTTTGAAGCCACCGGCCACTCTGGAGGAGAACAACGGGGCTTTCAACTCAAGTAAAGAGTTACAGTCTCAGAAACCCACAAAGGTAGTTCTGCCCTTTATCCTATAGGGTCACTGTGGGTTGGCCTCCACTCGGTGGCAGTGAGCTTGCTTTGGGGTTTGGTTTGTGAAGTTTGAGGAAGTCAAATGCCATCCCCATGTCACTTCACTCATTTCTGCAAATGACAGGGATTGGGGCTGAGGGGGGGGCATGAATGAAAAAAATATCTTTTAATTTCATTTGCCACAAAAATTTTTAAGTTTCCCCTATGTTAAGTGTGAAATACATTGCTGGGTCTTATTTTTAATATGCTATTCAGGAAGGACCAATATCTTAAGTTAGTAGATTTTTAAAAGTATTTTGATATTCATGTTACAATACAATTTGCTTTCTTTATAATGCTATGTATTGTATTTTATGTGTCTCAATATACAGCCAGAGTGTTCCTTAGAAGTAAAGATGGAAAGAGTAGGGTTTGCTTTCTGTGGACACATCAACAGGAAAGATCAATCACTAGAAAAGAATATCATAGTTAGTAGAGGGTCAGGATGAAAGTCTGTTAGACCTGATTGAGTAGAGAAACAGATTCATAGACACTCATCTGTGTACAAGAAAAAGCTTTGCATAAAAGAGCAATTGTAAATTGAGAAAGCATCTCAGCCCAGTCTGGATCAAGTCCATAAGTCTGACATTAGCCCATATGTCCAAGAGAAATCTATAAATTCCTCTTCAGACTCATGTAAAACACGCAATGATGTGAAATGTAGGACGAACACAGACCATTCAGTGGAAAGCCTTGTGTATCCAGCGGCAGAGAAAACATGTCAGCACTGGCAGGGGTCTCCACATGCCTTCTTCAGGTCCAGGTCTCAAGCATAGCTCCATGTGTCTTGTCAGCAGGAAGACAAAGCAGAGAGTGTGTGTGTGTATCTGGCCTGCCGTGAGCTATTAATCTCTGTAGTGCCTCTAAATGAGGTCATTGAGCTGCAACCTGACTGACAGGCTAGACTCCACCCCTTCACAAGATGACACCAGGTTATGTAACTACCTCAAATAGGGAATAAGGGAAACCTTCATTGAAATGCCTTGACAAAGTGGCCAAAGCAAGAGCCTCCAAATAACATACCAATGATCATAAAGGTGGTTGAGGATTAGGTCAGGGTTCATTCTATTATATAAAAAGTTATTGCCATGGCAATTGTACTCAATGTTATATTTAGTAGCAGTTGCACCAACACAAACTACCATGCCTGTATTCGATTCATAAAGGATGTTACAAAAGGACCACACTCAATACTGAAACCTCTAACCTTCTTGCTCTCCACACTGTACAAAAAAAAAATCTACATTAATACCTATATCCTCCCCCCTTCTCAGAAGGAAGTAACCTCTTATATAATTAAGTAAATTGTGTTTCTGATTTCCATATCCTCTTTTGAAATGGTTCACTCTCGATCTGTGCTATTCTTATTATTCAACTATGGTGATTTTTAAGTTGTTCATTGGCTCTATTAAGGGAGTGGATTGGCAGGCCTTTTGTCCATCTTAGTCTCGAAACTTAGCTAAAATCTACTCAGCATGACAGCACCTGCAGCCTGCTCTCACAGATGGGCGACGATGGCTCCCTAGGAGGTTCATTAAATCACAATCAAACCCCATATCTCCTCCATAGATGGTTTGAATTCTACCATAGAGCTATCACTATCTCACTGTCAGTTATTGCTGTTGCTGGGTGCCATTGAGTTTGCTCTGACTCATAAGGACCGTAGGTACAACACGACACTGTCTGACCTGCACCAGCCTCACAATTGTAGCCACCGAGTTAAGAACAAGTGCTCAAAGCACTCAGCCTCAAAACCACGTTCACGGTCATCAAGTCTGTTCTGACTCATAGCACCCCTACAGGGCAGAGTGAAGCTGTCCCATGGACTTCTGGTTTCATCTCTTCACCTTGTGGTTAGCAACCCAACTTCTAACTCACAACACCACTTGGGCTTCAAACAGTGTGAGGGGGTCTTGTGCTTGATGTCAATTTCATGATTGGAAGTCATGATCATCTGGAGATAACCACTGAGTAGCCAATGAGGCTTCTGTGTGGGCATGGCTTTCTTCTGAGACTTCTGGGAAATCTTGCGATATTTCCCTCAAGATGAGAGACCATCTATCTCCCCAGTTGCTTGGGAGTCAGTCTCTGAGATGACAAACTACAGACAAGACAAGATGGCAGTGTCCGAGGAACTAGAGGAGCCGCATAAGAAACCACATGGCCTTACCCTGATGGAACCAGATCTCTACAGCTGGAGAAGCCACATGGAGACCCCTGCCACTGTTGAGTTGCTTTTATTACCACTGGATGCTGTTGATGGACCCTGAGCCCTGGAAGCGAGGAGTCGTGGGAAGACCCCTGCCAGCACTGCGATTCTGTACCCACTGGCCTGTGACTTCTTGAGTTGGAAGGAGACTTTATAGACTGGTATCAGGCATATGGCCTAATATCAGACTTGTGATTTTGAAATGGACTGAGTTGCGATGCTTTCCCAATGTTCCATTCCTCTTGTATATAAACCTTTCCCGTATATCCATATGTGTGTCTATGAACTTGTTTCTCTAGTCTACCTGGACTAACACACACTGAATTCCATTTCCCATTCTTTACCTCTTTTCTTGCTTCACTGTCCTTAAGTTTCCTCCCTCTACAATTTCCTTAAAATCATAATGTCCCAGTTCTCTTTTAAGCTGCAATTCCCTTATCAACATTTCTGTCTCTACTTGGCCTTTTTCTTAAGTGACTTATTCATGCAATTTGAACATACTGATCACCTGCTTCTTAGTCATTGCTCTTTTCTTAAACCTTCTAGGATGATTCTACCTCAATTTTTATTACTGGCCTCCATTTCTGTAGCATAGCTCAAAGGCTGTTGTTTGTTTTGATGTGGTCATGGTAATGGGTGTCTTCCACTCTCTTTACAATCTGAGCAATCTCATCATTTCTTATGGCTTTAGCATCAATGGAAAAATAATTGCTGTCCAGTCAACTCTGACTTATAGCAATCCCATGTATGTCAGAGTAGAATTGTGCTCCACAGGATTCCCAATGGTTGATTTTTCTCAGAAGTAGATATTTAGGTCTTTCTTCTCTAGCACCTCTGGGTAGATTCAAACAGCCACCCTTTGGTTAGCAACAGAGTGCCCTTTCTCCTTTTATATCAGCTGGGTCAAGATTTGGAGAAAACAACAAATGCTTCAAGATCCATTTAGCTCCTGGATATATTAAAAGGCACTTTTACTCAGTCTCTCTACTGTAAAGTCAGTTTAGCTCCTGGAGCATGTATTTGACATATTAAAAACCACTTTTACCCAGTCTTTCTACTGTAAAGTCAAAAACATAGCCATGTGTCTAATACATGCAATGTATTTTAAATGCTTGAATTTTCTATCGTGCACATTTTCTAAAGTTAAAAAGTGATAATATTTTTAGTAATGGGACATTAATATTAACATGCTATTCTATTTTCTAAATAAAATAGGGGCTTATAAGCTCTTTAAGCACTAGTATTATATGCTATTATTTCAACTGGATATTCCTTGGCCATTTAAATTGACCAATTATATTAATAACGGACCATGAACTCCTCTTGAGGAAATGAAACAAAACAAAAACACTCATTACAGAAGGGTCAGATTTTCTCCTGATATGTAATTTATTCTGCCTCATGGTAAATGTGCATGTATATGTGTTCAGAATACTCATTAAGTGACTGAAATGTTTCATGCCATAGTTTCATAATACAGAATTAAAACTTAGATATAGTGTAGTCTCATCATTTTAGAGATATTTTAAAGCAGCAACTCTCACTGCTACTTATAAAGTACGTACTGTGTTCATTGTGCACATAATACTGCTACATTTATGGTACAACCATTCTAAATGACTTGCTCATGCCCAGCATGCTATTTTCCAGTTCCAAGCACACATGTAAGATTGATGTTTGTGGTAACAAAAAGTTAAAGATAATCTAAATATCTCTTACTTGGTAAATGAGTTACTGAAATAATAAAGGTACACAATGAATGCCAACAGCAGTCAGAAGTTACATAGTGTAAATAAGGGAGTGGGTTAATCCAGATGGAATGGAGAAACAAATTCAGAGACTCATATATGTGTGTAGGAGAGAACTTTATATCAAGAGCAATTATACATTAAGAAAATTTCCCAACCCAGTCTATTTCAAGTCCATAAATCTGATATTACCCCATATATCTGATACCACTATACAAATTCCTCTTCAGACTCACACAACACATGCAATGATGCTGAATGCGGGAAGATCACAGATGAGTGGGTAAAGAGTCTTTTGGATACAGTGGCATTGGAAGCATCTCAGCGTTGGCATGGGTCTCCAGGTGACTCCTTCAGCAACAAGGCACTAATGTAGTTCCACGTGTCTTGTTAGCAGGAAAACAAAGCAGAAAGTGTCTATGGGACCTAAAGTGGGCTATTCATTTCCATTGTGAGTCCAAATGAGGTCATCAAGCTGCAATCCGAATGACAGGCTAGACTCTACCCCTTCACAAGTTGATAGGAGGTTATGTAACTGCCACACAGAACATGAATAGTTCTCAACAACTAAATTTAGAGTTAAAAAAAAGGAGAGAGATTTGTAGATTATTAAACATTCAGAGATGTTTATCAACCAGTTGTGGAAGAAAAAGATTAAAAGGTAAATAATGAAAACAAAAAACTTGCAATGGTGATGGTATTCTACAAGATGATAAGTCAGATCAGCTTGCTTCTGGTCACCTGAGGTCCTGAAAAAGGCAAAGAAAAGGGAAAAGGATGAGGATGTCCTAGGAGGGTCAGTCAACCCTTTTGCAAAGTGCTTCATCATTCCACACATTAATTTCTTGTATATTTTAACAACTTTTATATATCAGTCGAGACTAATTTCACTTCCAATGTTTATGATCACATTTTACCTAATTCATCAATTTCAAACAAGTATTATCGTTACATTATATATTTTTTAAATTTCACAAATCTCTCCAAAAGTAGAACAAAAAAAACCCCAGAAATGTTGACTCTATTTTCTATAAAACAAGAAGAAATTTGTGACTACAAAGTATAATATATAAAGATAGCTGCTGAATGCAGGATAGTTTAATTAATAGTGTTAAATGAACAACATAAAAAATGCTGATGGCTATGAATCTTAGCCAAAGAACCAGATAAGAGCTTTCATAAGTAGAAAACACTAATATTTCCTTGTTTGAGTCAATAGCAACAGAAAGCACAGACAGGAAACATCTCAACACCAAGGAGGGAAAAAAAGGTTAAAGTGAGATTAAATAAGAAATTGCACAAACACAGATAATTATGAAAAGGAATATGTTCGTGCAGAAGATGAAAGATCCTGTTACCAGCAAACCCATAACTGCCAATCTCTACTCGCCAGGGAGTGACAAAATCTAAAGGAACTCATACACACAGCATTGCTTGATGAATCAAGAACAAACACTGTCCTCCACTTGAAATTTCTGCATGCAGTATTTCTAGGAACAAATGATCATATTTAAGAGTAGAGAACAGCTATTAAAATCACAAGATGATGTAAAAAGATCATTACAATAGTTTTTTCACAGAACTAATAATACTTGGAAATATGTTATTTTAGATCTGTTGAAAATTATAGCCAGTTTTTACATCTTCAATTTTAAAATGTGCTTAACACATTACCCCAATTAAAAAAAAATCACCTCCAGTAGACATATGGGAAGATATGGGACAGGGGGATTACTTAGCATATCTTTGGAAAAAAAGCTCAAGAAGAAGATCTGTAGAGCATATTCAAGACAACACAAAAATTAAGATACTGTTAAGAAAGAGTGACAAGATGAACAGAATTTTTTTTAATCAGCAAAATGCAATGAAAATAGGTTAATGAGTGGAATATATTTTTTAAATTATCAAAAAATCCAAATCCAAATTCACTGCTATTTAGTTGATTTTGTCATGTAGCAACCCTACAAGACAAAGTAGAATTGTCCCTTGGGGTTTTTGGAACTTGAAATATTTATGGAAGCAGACAGTCTTTGCTTTCTCTTACAGAGTGATTGCTGGGCTTGAACTTCTGCACTAACAGGTCAATACATAGCTGACTGCACCATCAAGACTGTGCCATCATTTTAAAAAGATGACCCAACACATTGGTAATTGATGCCTCTGAAGAACTAATCTACCTAGAAAATAAATAAAATAACAGAAACTTTATATACAAGAGGGCTTTAAGTTAATGGCAATTCTTACATTATCTTTTAATTCTACTTCTTCCACAAAATATTTGAAATTCCTTTGTATATATTTTAATTGTGAAAAGCTTTTCAGGAGTAAGACATGAGACTATATATTGAAAGTATACAACAAGTTCTGGGAAAATAGGACATGGAGTAATTATATCAAACAGGTTCAAGTGCAAATGACAGACAACCTAGCTCTTTTAACAAGAAAGCATTTAAGACATAGAGATTATATGTTTACAAGAAAACTAAAAGAGCTAAAAGAGTTGTAAGAGTCCAGAACAAAGTGATCTTTTAATTTAAAAAAAATGAAGGAGGGGGGTAGTCTAAAAGAATAGGGTCTAGACTTTACTCTCAGGGATAACGTCCCAAATACCACCACAAAATTGGCACTACAAAGAGATGGCAATCTCTACCATGATCAGGAGGCTGGGGAATCATATTCTTGCCATGCTCCAGTGATTAAGTCACTGACACAACTGCTGGCTCCATTATCACAGATCCTAAGCTACCATTCGTAACTTCTCAGCACCCACAAATAGAGCTACTAAACACTAAGGAATCTGGTACTGTTGCCACAATTTTTTTTAATGTCTACTCAGTTGGATTTTTCAGCAGAGACAGCAAAGTTTTTAGCTCTCAGAGACTTTTCAAATCACAGATGGGAATTAGGTGAAAGCTAGTTCATGTAGAGACCCTGACTTGAAGAAAAACAGTTGTATATAATCTCTAGTAAACAGAAAGCTTTAAGAGGTTGTAATGGATTGAGAAGACTATCTGCAAAATAGTTGCTGTATGTCTTTGAGTTGACTTCAAGTCATAGAAACTCTGTCATTCAGAGCAGAACTCTCTCCTTTCGTTTACTAAAGTATAAGCTTTATGAGAGTGGATTGCCAGATCTTTTCTCCCACAAATCCCATCAAAACAACTCACTGCTGGCTGAAAGTGACCTCTGTGGGTTTCTGAGACAGCAACTTTTTACAGAAGTCTTTCTCCTTTGAAGCTACTGGAACTGCTGATCCTCCAGCTTGCAGAATAGCATTTAACCATTGTGGTCACCAGCCCTCGTAGTGATTCACTTTGATACATGTCCTGGTAAAATTACTGAATACAGAAGTTCAAAATGTAAAATAAAATAGTTTATTTTAAAATCCAAGAAACAGATGAAGTCATCAAAAAGAAGAAAAATATCAGGTAACTCAAAGAAAATATTAACAGCTCTCAAAATTAACAGGCCATGAGTTGGCAACCAAGTAACACATCCCAGAGGGACTATGTAGAAATCAGTGCAGGAGAGTTATTAAAAGGGAAATTCCACACTGCCAGCTCACAGGAGGAGCATCATAAAGATAAGTAGGCACACATCCACAAGGTTTTCAGGAGCAGGGGCTTTGGGCTTACTAGAGTGAAGGTCAGATAGGGTTTGACCAAAGCTCTGCCACTGTGTCAGCTGAATCTGACCTCATTTGTAGCCAGTGCAAGAGCTTTATCCCAACATTACCACAGTTTGCTACTGTCTTGGGGCAGGGATTTAACTCCTCCTACCCCATGGTCAAAGATCTGGACTTAGTCATATTGTTACTTTTCTTTCTCTCTCTTATTTCTATCCCCACTACAGTCTGAGTAGGCTTAGCTTTTTTCTATTTTCTTTTTTATCTTTTTCTCATCCCCATTCTCTCACACACCACGTTCAACCTCCACACCACTCCCCTTAGCCTAGGACATTTATGCTTGCCCTCTACTGAATTGGGAGAAACTCACACTCTGCAGCATAACCTGAGGCTAGGGAAAGCCCATCCATGTCCCACCAGGGGATATGCCACCTAATTTCTTCTGGGAGAAATATTGCCCACCTTCTTCTGGGGGAAATCTTGTCTGCATTGTTAGGATAGCTCTTATCCTTCCTTTGTAGTCCCATGTGACCTCCTGCCTGCCATAGTGCCTCACCTGGCCTAAGATTGCTCTGCCCAAACACTAGCCAACATTCCATGCCGCTGCAGGAATCTCTGTCCGACCTCCGTAGTGATCTATCTGACCAGGACAATTCCACTCATGATCCACAATGCTGTACACTAAAGTGTCCAAACCACCAGCCTTCAGTGGCACTCATATTGCAGCTGGCAACTCCACATGCCCTCTGCAGTGCCCCAAGCTGCTATGGGCAACATCCTGATGGCTTCTTGTGAGATCACCCAGTATAGCACCATCCTCATGGGTCCACAACAAGACATCCAGCATCCCTGAGAGGACCATTCAACTCATCCTCCAAATAACAGAAGGCTGGTTGATTAGAGAAAGAGTGAAGCCACAGGAGGATAAAGTGGTAGGCCAATCCCATAGTGCAATTAGCTGTAGACAGTTCAAAAATACATTCCTATGAGTATCTCAGAGAGATACCCAACCCAGTATGGGCAGGAGAATAACACTCACCAAGCTTAAATAAGAGCCCACTACATAGGACAACCCCACCCAGAGGGCAACAAAGAAAAAACAGCCTCCTAGATGGCATTGGCTTAAGGGTGGAAAGAAGTCAAGAATGAAATACATACACACACACACACACACACACACACACACACTCCACACGCTGATATGAAAAGGAGTCAGGAAAGCATCCAACATAAAGGGTATAAGATGGCATCACAGAGTCCTTAAATGGAGATAATAACCCTGAATATCAATAGATTGAACTAAGACATTAAAAGACTGAGGCTAGCAAACTGGCTTAGAAAACACAACCTATCAATCTGTTGCCTAGAGGAGATACCTCTCAAGATTATAGACAAAAATAGGCGGGAAATCAAAGTCTGGGGAAAAGCATGCCAAGCAAACAGCAATTAAAAACAAAGCAGAGGTTACAATCCTAATCTTGGATAAAATTGACCTCAAAATGCAAATCATAAAAAGAGATAAGTATGGGCTGAGCCCTGGTGGCATAGTGGTTGTGTGCGGGACTGCGGCTCACTGGGTTGGAGGTTCAAATCCAGGAGCAGGCTGGGCCTCCTACTCCCACCACCAGAAGGCAATGATGTCCCCCCAAAAGAGCTAAGTAGGGACACTATATAATTCTCAAAGAAATGGTAGAAAAAGAACCACTAAGCATTTTAGGTTTGTATTCCCCCAATGTGAGACCCACTGAATACATCAACCAAACACTCTAAAAGTTGAAAAAAGAGATCACAGCCTCAACAATTATAGTAGGGGACTTCAATATAATGCTCTCTGAGAAAGA
>PVJH01027983.1:0-27900 GCA_004026705.1 Nesogale talazaci
TGTCGGGCAGCACATGATAAAATGAATGAACAAGTGGTAAATGGACATTAGTGGGGAAAATGGCAACAGCCCATCACACATTGTTGGGCAGCTCACTCTGTTTCACGGACCCCTGCGTGTGCCGGGGGGTGGGGGTAGGGTGGGATTCTGCACGCACACAGGGTCGTCATAGTTTCTGCTCATAAAAGGACTCCCGGTTCAAAGCACAGAACTTGCTTTCGCGATCGTTCCTGGTAGGCCTTAGGGCCTCCCGGTGCTTGGACCCCTGAGCACTCCGAGAAGCCGAGAGGAGTCCAGAGAAGACGGAGAAACGCAGGCTGGGGGGTAGGCAGTGGGAGGGGGGGCTGGAAATACCAACAAGTCTGAGAGAGGAAGAAGAGGAGGCTGCGAAGGTGTCTGAGAAGGCGCAGCCAGAGAGGTGGGAAGAGGACGCTTCCAGAACCCGGCGTCTGCTCCTGCGCTGAAGGACAAGGCACACGCCTTCCCATGACTGGAGGCCCAGCTCAGACAAGGCTCACATCACCTAACACCCGCCTCCTGCCCGGGACTGTCGTCTCTGTCTGCATCTCCGCCTCTGCTGGGGACCTGGGGGTGGTGGGGGGCATCTCTAGCTAAGTCTCTGCTCCCTGTTGCCTGCTGGCTGGTCACAGGAAGGCTTGTGAGGAGGAGACTGAGCCTGTAGGATTGCTGTCAATCAGCACTCACTCTGGGGCCCCTAACCACCCAAACAGGAGGTGCAGAGAGGGCAAACGGTTTCATTCATCCAGAAGAGTGCAGCCCCTAAGGATGGAATGCCCTCTAGCCTACGCCGCAACCAGTGGGCGGGCTGCTGCTGCTGCTGTTCAGGTCTTGGCGATGCAGCTGGTGTGTCTGAGGAACTGACCGGTGCGTCCCATGAAAGAGCCACACGCGGCCACTGCGGCTGGGTGTTGTGGCGTCCACTGCAATTCCCAGTGACCCACCCAGCACAGAGAGCCACTGCCCGTAAGGTTGGCTGGCTTGTCATCTTTACGGGAGCTGATGGCAGTGTCTTTCTCCCAGGGAACGGCCAGCCTTTCGGTGAGCAGACGTGTCACCAGGCCTCCTTGCCCAGGGGTGAGTGATGCTGTATCAGACAACAGTCGATCCAGAAAACACAAGAGCCAGGGCTTGAACCCAGAAGGTGGAGCTTGGCCTTTCAAGGTGTGGTTCAAGAGATGGTTCCTGTGCCTCCCCTCACTGGATTCTTTGTCCCCACGGATTCAGGCTGCCCTCACCCGGGGCAGGGTTAGCCTGGGGGCCACCAACATCCTCGTCCCCTGAGCCTGACTCTCCAGCCGTGCCTCCCACCCCCTCAGCATTATCTGTCATGAGATGTCAGAAGGCTGTGGTTGAGGAAAGAGACAGGCTGTCTGGGCAGAACTGAGACCGGTGTCCAGGGAGCAGATTCAGCACAGTGGAGAGGGGAAGGTGTGTGTGTGTGTGTGTGTGTGTGTGTGTGTGTCTGACCTCCAAGGCTGTACAGCAGCCCCCAGCCCATCACGGGGGTCCTCAGAACTGGGCAGAGTGCAGCACCCTGCTCAGGGTGAAGAGTAGATGCCTCACTTCCCAGGATACCCAGCACCGAATGACTACCTCCTTTACACTGTCAGTTCTGCTCCTCTCACCGGGACCCTTGCTCCCTAGCACCCACCCCCAAAGGCTGAGAACCAGCCTTTCCCCCAGCACCTCAACGCCACTCCTGCTGCCGCCCCTTCTCTCTGGATTGTTCCCCATCTCACCAATCCACCCAATCGCCACCGCCCGCCAGCTGTGAGTCATGCCCACGCTGCTGGGTGGCTCAGGCGCCTCTAGCTCTTTCCACGGGCACACCCAGATCTGAGAGGGCTGGCGCCTGGCCACACAGACCCCAAGGGTGCCCCTGGCAGACGGGGGTAAAAATGGAAGGGGGAAGCCCAGGGGAGAGCCTCCTGCCCAGAACCGCACCTTCCCCTGCTCCCTGAGCCAGCTCTCCACCGGAGAACACAGAGTCCTTGTTTCCTTGTAGGTAAAGAGCAGAGGGTTGGCGCCAGGCCCTGAGTGTAGTGGGGAGCGTCTGTGGGGGCTCCCGGCCCTGGTGCCAGGCCTGGTCCCACCTGTCTCTGAGGGCCCAGGGGCTCCTCTGAGCCTCGGCCCTGGCATCCACCCTGCAGGCCCCGCAGAACTTGTTGCTTCTCCTGCCTGATGTCCAGCTGCTCTGGAGACTCGGCGTGGCTTTAGTTTTCTCCGTCTGGCTAGAGAGCAGGTCAGAGCGCCAGCACAGACGAAGCTCACACTGGGGGACCCTCGAGGACACGGGCACCTCCGGGACCAGAGGTGCGGGAAGAAAGTGGCCTGAGGGGCTGCCAGGGCCCTGTAAATGCCGGACATTGCCCACCAAACTTGTCTCAAGTGTCGAGCTGCTGGGGCCATAGCCCCCTGCCCCTCAGGAGAACAGCCCCTCCCAGTGCTCCTTGGTCTCTTTCTGGGTCCGGCGGGGCCACCGAAAGAGCTGCAATCACCAGGCACAATGCCCCCCAGAGGGGAGGGCCGGGCCTCTTCCTGATGTCTTCTAGGGCATCCTCAGAGCTCTGGGCACCCAGAGCTACTTCTCGGTGGCCCGGCCCAGTGCTCCTGCATCACCCAGCGCTCCCACGCAGCGAGCCAGGGTCAGCAGGCAGCCTTGAGCCTGTGGCTCCAAATTCCCCCGGGGAGGCTTGTCAGCAGAGAGGACCCCGGGAGTCCTTTTTGTGGCATCCAGTCACTGCCCAGGGGTCTGGTAACATGCGCCGCACACGTGGGCACTGTGGGAAAGTTCCTGCTAGAGCAGCGGGAGGCAGGGCCCAGGGAGGCCTGGCGTCTGGAGCTTTTGTGTAACTTAAAAGAGGGGTGAGTACCTGGGTTGGAGGAGACCCCGCAAAGCGCTGGCTTCGATGGGCCAGACCCTGGGGAGTATTGAACTGAAGGGCGAAAGGCTGAGACCAAAGCCTGGACCGCCACATCTGGCGGATCATCACCACTGCCGGGGGTGCTCCTGCCATGTCCAAAGCCGGGGAGCCGGCCAGGTTGAAGGGCAGAGAGAGGATCTCAGGGACACGTGTCCAGCCGCGTCTCTTCCTCTGAGTATCTTTGTGGCAGAAACGGGGCAGTGGGACTTCTAGAACCACCAAGTTGATCAAGGAGCAGTTCTGCCAGCTGAGCCCCAAGGGAGCAGCAGACACCGGCCAAGCACAGTCTTACCCATGTCCCCTCCTGCTCGGAGTGGGAGGTTCCACCCCTCAGATGCTCTCATGTGAAGGGGCTCAGACGCCGGCCCAGGCCCGCAGGCCTCATGAATGGCAAGACCAAGGGGTAGAGTCTAGGCCTGCTGGGTGCCAACGACTGCAGCCCCTTCCGCCACTACCCACCTCTCTGACTCTCACCACGGGCGGCTGGGGCAGGGCTGTCTGAGTTACAGATGGCAGCGCAGGGGAGGAGGGTGGGGGCTGCAGACAGAGGGTGTGGAGTTAGGGCATCTTCCCAAGGACACAGAACAGCTGGTCTAGAGGCTTTTCACCAACAGCAACTGGCCCTGATGCCCCCACTCCTGAAACACACACACACACACACACACACACACACACACACTCCAGAGGTTACAACACTCCTGGACAAACCCAGTAGAGAGAGAGGCGAGCACTTGCATCAAGGACACAGTCCTCAGGGTCTGGCTGATGTCCTGGGAGCCTGCAACCAGCCAGCTCTCCCTCTGGCCGAGCGGTTCTCAATTTGTGGGCTGAGGACCCTTGGGGGGGCTTGAATGACCCTTTCACAGAGGTCGCCTAAGACCATCGGAAAGCACATAAATATTTCACAACAGAGAATTCCATACAGCTTTATGATTAATCACTGTGCTTTCATTGTTTACTTATGTTCAATTTGTAACAACGGAAATGTATCCTGCATATCAGATATTTACAGTACAATTCATGACAGTAGCAAATGACAGCGATGAAAATACTTTGAGGGTTGGGGGGTCACCACCACATGAGGAATTGCAGGAAAGGGTCGCGGCATGAGGAAGGGTGAGGACCACTGCTCTAGATGAAAAATGGACCACAGGGCCATAGACATAGGCTGGGGTCTCTGCGAGCCGAGACCGCAGTGGGAGACGTCTTCCCGTTAGAAGCCATCGGCCTGTTTTGAGCCAGACACCGACTCCTGCTATCTTCTCTGTGTGGCCCTTACGTGATCGGTACGACCACGCCGTGGGGTCAGGACGATTACCACTCCCACCCCCCACTCCCAGAGGAGCATGCTGAAGCACAGAGAAGCCCTCGGCTTGCCGGAGCCCCCACCCTCGGTGTCACAGCTGAGGTCTGTCTGCCTTGGGTGATGACATTCCCCACCCTGCTGCTCATCCTTGGCAGCCTGTCAGGAAACCTCGCGAGGGCCAGAAACGCCTTCAAGTGGTCTGGGCAAATTCTCCACGTCTGCAGTCACTGCTACTGCTTTTCTGATCCGCGCACCAGCCTCGGTTAACCCCAGAGTCCAAGAAGAGAGGGTGCCGTTCCCAGGAGACCCAAAGAAGCCGGAGGCAACCTGCACGCACTAACCAGTGAAGCGCTCGCAGCGGAACAATTCTCGTGCCCAGCGGACAGATGAGAACACGGAGGCTCGGCGAGGCTGAATGACAGGCTCCGGGCGGCGGCGGCACACCCCAGCCTGTTGGCCCCCACGGTGTCCCGCATAGCCTCCCGCACTGTGCACGACTGGGCTGGGCCCAAGAGAGCAGCACAAGAAAGAAACGCCCCCTCAGTGTCTTCCCCCCACCCCCCGGGAAGTGACCCTGCAAGGGTGCGGCCTGGCGGGGGGTCTCCAGAGGAGACCAGAGTGCCCCTCCAAAGGACCAAACTGCTTCTAGAAGATGCTGGTGTTACTCACTCCCTTGGCCCCAACCCCCGTCCACTCAGCCTGGGGCTCCTGGGAGCAGGAGGTATTGACCGCAGGCCCAGCGTCCAGTGGGAAAGCGCAGCGTAGGCGCCGGGCTGGCGGCAGAAGTGGGCTTCTCCCGAGGTTTCGATGTGTGCCCTTGATTTCACAAGGCGGCGGGGGCCGGGGGTGGGGGGGTTCTCTCCTAACAGCGCTCAACTTCCCTGGATTCTAGTTCTTTCACAACTGCTTTTTCAGGAGGGGAAAAAAGACGAAACCACACACACACACACACACACACACACACACACACACACCAACCCACAACATGCCTGTCATTGCTACTCACGTCCACGATGAATCACGGGCACAAAACCACAGCTATGCAACCAACAGAGGAACTATGTGTTTTCACATTTCATTATTGGACACCATTTAGCAATCCTAACGGTGCCGCTGCAGACAGACAGACAGACAGACAGACGTGCCTCCACACCCCTCCGGGTCCTGAGCGACTGATCTGAGAACCACCATCTTCCGTGGACTCGACCTTTAACCCAGGCCCCTCATTCATTCGTTTCTGGGAACGCTTCCCCGTTAGCCTCTCTCCAGAGTCCCCGGTGGCTCACGTCGTTAAAGTCTGAGGCTGGAATCCACCGGTCAGGAGAGACGGGGCGGTCTTGGACATCCTACCTACTGGGGGGGCAGTTATCAGTCAGAGCTGATGTTTCTCTCTGGCGTTTGTTCACCGGCGCCTCGGGGATACATAACAGGAAGATGGACTGGACTCACCAGGCCCAAACTTCCTCTGCATCCTGGACGAGGCGGGAAGCCTGACTGGTGTAGCTGAAAACCTTGAGATGAAAGGAGAATTCACGGGTTTGAAAAACCCCCTGGAGCCGTCCTGAGGTGCAGTCTCTCGGCTCCTGTCCGTGCTCATTGTTCTCTCATGACTGCACACATGCACATATGCACGCACGCACACCCCAGGGAGTGAGAGTCACTTAGCAGCCAGTGCTGCTCTAAACCACTGGATGGGAAATCTGGTCATAGGCTGCACATTTGCCATTTGTCCCTCCGTGGGAGGCACCACCTGTGCAAGGGGAGGCAGAGGAGTCGGGGGAGGAAGGGGGAGCCAATCGCAATGACAAACGTAACTCTCCCCCCCCCCCCGGGAGGGATGAGCAACAGACACATGGGTGAAGGGAGACAGTGGATGGTGTAAAATATGAAAATAAAATAATTTCTAAATTATCAAGTGTTCATGAGGGTGGAAGATGTGGGGAGGTGGGGGGAGGAAGAGGTGCTGATACCAAGGGCTCAAGTAGCAAGAAAATGTTTTGGAAATGATGGTGGTAACATATGAACAAATGGTGATACACTGGATGTGTGGATTGTGATAAGAGTTGTGAGAGCCCCCAATAAAATAATTTATTAAAAAAAATTTCAATAACTTTACTGGGGACTCTTACAGCTCTTATAACATTCAATGCATCATTTGTATCAAGCATATTTATACATGTGTTGCCTTCCTCATTTCCAAATATTTTGTACTTGGGCCTTTGGAATAAGTTCCTCTTTCGCCCTTCCCTTCCCCCACCTTTTTTAAAAAATAATTTATTTTATTGGGGGCTCATACAACTCCCATCACGATCCATACATACATCAATTATATGCAGGCCACATTTGCACACTTGTTTCCATCATCACTCTCAAGATATCCTCCATCCACTTGGGCCCCAGTGCCAGCTCCCCATATTTCCCTTCCCTCCCCCCCATGAACCTTTAATAATTTACAAATTGAAATTACTTTTTTATATCGTACACTTTCCAATGTGCCCCTTCACTCCCTTCACCTGCTGCCAACCAATTTCATTCTGTCAAATGGAGCAGTGGTGGGGCCTCTGTAGGCAGGGAGTGGCTGTGTCCCTTCCTCTGAGGCCCCAGTTCTGGCGACAAGCCTCTCCTACAACGGTCACTATGCGGTGGGCTCTATTTGCCCCATTAGGCCTCTAGGGTACCTCTAGGATCCTATCTTAGTTATCTCATGCTGCTGCTTCGAGCACATCACAAGTGAGTAGCTATAGCCATTCAGCTCAACTCACGGCCATCAAGCCCATTCCAACTCACAGCGTCCAGTAGCACAGACCGGAACTGTCCTGGTGGGCTTCCAAGACCACAGGTCTTCACAGGAGTGGAGAGCCTCCTTTCTCCCCCAGAGAGATGGGCGGGCTTGAACGGTTGACCCTCCAGGGGACAGCCCAATGTGCAACCCTCTATGCCACCGGCCCTTCCTTTTTGGGAGACAAGAAGTCTGAACTCAGGGCCCAGCTTTCTCTCACTGTTGCACCCATCTCTGCTTCTTGGCTTCTCCATTCATCTCCAGCTCAACAAAGATTGATTCAGGATGCCTTTTACATTGATCGGCTCCCATTAATATAAGAGAGAACCCCAAACCCCAAGGGGGGTAAGAGCCAGGCATCTCAGTGGTTATTAGATGCCCTCGGATCCGTTCTGACTCCCCGTGGTCCTGCGGACAATGCTTTGCCATCGTTGCTGCCATCCTCCCACCCACACCAGATTCTGGTTTATGCTCCTTGCTGTCCCCCCTCACTGAGGGTCTTCCTCAATTTCCGCTGACTTTACCAAGCACACGAGGCCCTCTGGGAACTGGTTGCTCCTAATAATTTTGATCTTGCCAGCTTGCTTCTCAGGCGCATTCTAGCTGTGCTTCTTCCAAGCCCAACTGTTCCTTAACTTGACAGTCCGTGGTCTTCAACATTCTTCACTCAGACTCGATGGCAGTGAGCTGTTTTGTGTCTTGTCACCAACAACCAGAGTAGTGTCACTACTCCCACCAGAGTAGGAGTAATGAGGGACACTGATGGGAAAGTCAAGTCAGGAGCGGGGGAGGGGTGAGAGAGAAGACACATGCATGCCCATTGGTAGATCAAGGGGGAGGGCCAACTTCCTATCGGGTGGCAGGGAGGAAGGGGAATAACTAGCAATACTTTTAAGGACCCTTGGCGGGGAGTATGCCTGGTACCATGCTCCTACTAAGCCACATGGGTCCGAGTGTCTGTGCACCCCCTGAGGACTCAGGCCATGAGCCATACACATTGGAACATGGAGCTCTGGGTCTTCAAGGTGCACAGCACACTCCAAAGGCCACACTAGAGGGGTCTAGTGTGGAAACCCCACTGTTCCACTACAGTCTACCTCAAATATACCCATGACCCAAGAACTGAAGACTGAAACTACATGGCATGGAAGAAGCAGCAGGCAGCTGTACCCAAAGTACTGAACTGCCGCTGCCTGAAGATGGGAGTGGGTGGGCAGATAAACTTACAAGAATATTTGCTCATAATCCCTGACACGGTATGTCTCCCAGAGTCATACTTATCTCAAACCAGCCAGCAGGGGATTGAAGGAGTACGTTTTGCCTGACCCCCAATTCCGGTCGTTTGTGTCAAGCGTATCCTGCCACATAAGGGTTTATTCTTCACAAGTCAGTGTCCTCACGTTGTGATTTGCAGTTAGCCCGCACATGTTCCATCTCCCTTTCTAGGTAGTATTTTGAAATTATTACCATGGGCTAGATCCATAGCACTCTCAACAGAAGCCCTTATGATGGATATGATTCTCTACCATAAAAGAGCAAAGAGGAACCAGAGGCAGTCAGAAAACACAGAGAGGCAGGAATGGATTTGGGGTTTAATCCTGGCTTCTGGTTTTAGCACACTTAGTTCCTGGGACGTGCTGTGCTTGATACACATCCTCATGAAGGAAGACTCAGAAAATATGGGCGCTATGGCAAAGCATGGTGAAGACGTCAGATGCTGCTGTCACAAAGAATAGCATCTGGGGTCTTAAAGGCTTGTCTTCCCACAAGCAGCCCGGGGCATCAACCAAGCTCACACGGAAGAAGCACCCCAACATCTGTGATCCAAGAATCGCCAACGATAGAGTCCCGATCCGAAGGAGGGAATAGGGTCAGAGCTGAGATTACGAGACTCTGGTGAGTAGAAGGCTGGGAATGACAGTGGAAGCCCAAACTACATTGGCAGAACCTGCCACAACTGAGACGGGAATACCCTGTGATCATACTGAGAGGGCCAGACAGATGATTATGATAGGTTTAAATGACGAATCTGACCGCAATGGCTAAAACCATGCCATAGGATCTCCCTTTTGATATATTTTATGTCTCATCTGGATTTAAATATTTGCTGTGGGTTTTTTTTATAGAAGGGTTTATCTCTGCTGTATTTTGTCCTTATTAGTAGCTTCCTTGACCCTATGATGTATTTTCTGTGTTTTTCAGTATATGAAATCAATCCAGAATGGGTGAATCTTTCAAGACAATAACTAGAATAAGGGTTCCTGAGAGGTAGGGCAGAGGAGGTGGGGGTACAATGATGAGCTGATAGTGCAGGAAGGAAATGTTTGAAACCAATTATGATAGCAATTGTACAACACTTCTTGGTCTGATTGAACTATGGAAAGTTATGATTAGGTCTGGATTAGATCCTAATAAAATGACTTGAAAGAAAAACAAATAAATAATATGTTACCATGGCATCAAAAAATTAAAACATACAAAGGAGAAAATATTTAAAATACAGAACAACTTAAAAATGGGTCAGAAGGGAAATGAAATGATACGGTTCTAAATTTTAACCTCACTGCACCTGCCATCGTCCACTTTCCAGGGCTCTCTCTTCGAGATGGCAAGGTGACTTGCCTTCCTGGTCAATGTTCAGAGGGACTTTACCAAAGGCTTAACTCATGTGTTTTCCTCTTCACATCTTTGGTTTTTTAACTGATAAAACTCTTAAGTGGGTCAAAAGGGAGATCCTATAAGATGTTACAATTTAACCCGGCTGTATCTACCATCATCATGTCTGTAATATTCTCTGTTTGCTGACAAGGCTAGTCACATTTCTCCATGACTGTCTTAGGGGAGTCCCTGGAGGCTTACATATGGATGGACCCAACAAATTGTCTTGGGGCTTCTACTGTCATCCATAGTCTTCCACAAACTGGGTGTTCATAATTTAAGCTCTGATATCATTCCCTCCTTTGGGTTTAAATGACATTATTTAGGATCTATATATTGTGTGCTTCGTCCATGTGGACTTAAATTTTAAGCCTCCCTTAGATGGCTGCTTGTTTGAAGACAAGTCTTTAAGAGTCCAGCAGCTATTCTTTTCGATAGCTGGGCACCATCTGATTTCTTCACCACACTTTACTATCATGCCCATATCTTCAGTGATCTCTACAGGTGCACAAGTATCATGTAGGACCATGTCATAAAAGCTAATCGTTCTTCTACTGGGGCTAGAGTTAAATGCAAGCCAAAGAGTCATTCACTTCTCTATGGCTTATAGAAGTCTCTGTTCACTTTAGAGACATTGTCACTTTGTGTTAAAGAACATTATCTGTCTGGGGCATCAGGTGACTCTATTAATAGTCATTGATTTAGCCAGTGGTATAAAATTTAAAATATAGTTGGGAAAAGGAGATCCTACAGGTATAAATTGTCTATGAGCCACAATACATGCATTACTGACTTTTACAGATTAAACTCTTAAGTGGTTCGTCACTATTCACACTAATAATGGGTGATGGTGATAAAAGCTGCGACTATCTTTGAATGATCTCCAACCTGAGTTGACTTGCTTGTGAGATTAATAATGGTGATCAAAATTTTTTTCATATTCTATCAGTCTACTTTTCTTTGAAACGGCCACAAATAGGGATCTCTTTTGGCCACTTGGCTGGGTAGCCACTCTCTAAACCTCTTCACTTCCAACATTGCATCTGTTTGCTGAAACATTTCAACTGGAGTCCCATCATTCCCTGGACCCTTGACATTCACCCATGCCTTCCATGCAGGGTCGACATCTTGTCTTCCTTAAAGACCTTCAGCAGTTGATCATATGTTAACTCCCGAAACAGTTGAACATTGGCCAAGTCTTTTTCCTAAAGGACTATGTATTTTTCTCGTCGTCCCTCCATGCTTCCTGTGTCGTTGATATTTTTGCCCAGAGACTCCTTTAACACTTTAGATTCAAGCGTGGATGTCCCCCCTCCGTCCTTTCAGCTTGAGAAATGCTGACCCTGCTCTCCCCTTCGATGCTCGTACTCCAGGCTCTTCCACAGTCCACGATGATACTTTCCTGAGTCTCCTTGAACTGACCTTTGTGGACGGCTTCTCTTCAGCTCTCTCCCGCCATAATGTCTTCCTTTCCACAGGGGCAGGGGTTTGGGTGGACAATGGCTATGTTTGGAAAACACCATCAAATCCATAACAAATGGTTTACCGTCTCTTGTTGTTCTCCGTGGACCCCATCGGTCCCTTGGAGCACAGATCCCTTGCAAGCTCCACTGTCCCCATGGAGCGTGGCCACTCTTTCCTGCAGGGCGCAGACTCTTAACGAATCCAAGCGAGGGACTCTAGGAGCTGCCGAGCACCGAGCACTGCACAACGTGACTTAGCCATGTGTCCACATTCTCTGCCTTTCTGTAGACCGCAACCCTGTGTGGCAGTGTCGACAGCATCATCAGTTTACATCCAGACTCCGGGAGGTGAGGAAACTTGCACAACGTCGAAGAGCCGGTGAGTAATGGAACCCCTTGGAACTGAAGACTGTCTGACTCACGCCTCAGGCCTTTGACGACGAGGACATGCTGTCTCCCACTATTAAATTCGGTGATGCCTACAAAGTGCTTCATGCAGTAGGGCCTGCTTAATTCGATAAGGCTCTGCAAATGGTAGGCTGAAATGACCACCACATTACTTTACAAGATCCAATCTTACATTCTACCCTAGCATAACTCGAACTCAACTGTAACCATAACCCTAATCCGACCCTAAACCACAACCTCACCCTAATACCACGCTGAGGTTATTCCTCTAATCTTACCCTAACCGCTACCTCACTATTAACTAGAATATGACTCTCATTACCACCCTACCCTATCCTAACCCAAATATACATCACTGTTACCACAATTCTAGACACACAGTTATGGGTGGACTTGTGCCAAACCTCCCCCACCCCCCGAAGAAAAAGACATGCTGAGGCCCTAACCCCCTGGTACCTATAAACAGGAACTTGTTGGGAAGTAGAGTCTTGGAAGATGCTTTCATTTAAGAGGTCATACTGCAGCAGGATGGACCCTAATCCATCTGACGGATGCCTTTTAAAAGAGGAGAAGATACCCACAAAGAGGGAGGCACAGGAAGACAGCCGTGTGACACTGGGGCTAGGATACAGCTGCCAGCCGAGGACAGCCTCGGGCACCTGGGGGTAGCCGTTACAGGTCGTCCTGGTGATTGCAGAGGGGGGTGGCATGAGCAGGTTACATCAAGTCAGGGGAGAAAACACGAAGGACACAGTCGGCAGCAACATCTCTTTCCAGACATGGCGGCAGACACGCCCTCCTTGGTCTTCTAGCCACCAGGGTCCCCTGGCCTCTGTCCTGCTGAGGCAAGTTTTACAAAGCACCTTTAGCGTTGATAAATGCCCAAAGGACACCCCACCCCGCGAGCCAGCCTGATGGCGCTCAGCTGTACTCTCCCAGAGGACAGGGAAGCCCAGGACTCTTCCCCAGGGCCTCCCCGATCACAGCTCCTTCGCCCTCTCTCCTGCCACGACGTCACACAGAGATCCGGAACCAGTGTGGCCCCTCCCGATGGCGAGGTTCTCTCACTTCCTGCTTCTGAACACGGTCACCCGTCTCCGTTCTAGAGTCCTCGACACCGTGTTTGCACGCCTCACCGAGTCGCCGGGGGACAGTTACGAAGCCTGTGGGAAGAAGAGCCCATGCCACTAGGGCTCCTTCTGCCGGAGAAAGATGAGGCCACCAGCTTCTGTCGTGCTCACCGTCGTGGAACTCCAAACGGGGCAGCTCTCCCCTGTCCCATCTCCCCTGTTCGCTGGATCAGATGGGACCACAGGCTTCGGGTTTGGGAGAGTAAGTCAGGAGGGGTTCAGGAGCTGGGGATGCACCACTGAGCCACCGTAGGTGGAGGGACCGGCAACAAGCAAGAAGGACAATCAATAGGCAAATTGTGTGCTGTTGGGAAGGACCAAGGGCTACACGAATAAGAAGCCAGGCAGGTGGGGGGTGGGGGTGGGGGTGTGAAGTTAGGACCTTTCCACAATTGTATCTGCTCCAAAATAATAAACAAAGCGTAATAACCATTTCCCGTCTCAGAAGCTTACAGTTACTCACTCCAAGGGCGTCAGCTATCCAGAGATCTCTGTCCCTCACGCACAAGCTAGGACTAACTCCTGGCTCACTCAGGATAATGGGTCACTTCCCTTGAAAGCTGTCACTAAAACAAGTCTCCCGCCTCAGGGTCGTCACCTCTGAAAGCTTTAGTTAGACCAGTCTCCAACCCAAGCGTAATTAGGGGTAGGTTTCAGGAATCTTAGGTCATCCATCTTGTCACATGCAGACCCCAATAACATTCCTCTCCTATTACATGTGTGTCCCTAGATGGTCCCACCCTTCACTATTACCTACAGGATCACTCTTCCCTGTGATATAGACTTGCTTGAAGTTTGGGGTAAAAGATCCCAAAAAAGAGGAATAAAGAAAGCCTTGGTTAAGAATAAAGGCTCTCAGGCTGTACTCCCGCCTTGCACGGTGTGGAGACAGCCCCTGCACAGGTCTCTAATAAATTTATTAGGGAAGAAGAAGGAGGAGGAGGAGGAGGTAAAGAATAATAATAAGAAGAAAGACTCTCTCTCCATGCAGACCACCAAGCGGGGCTGAAGTGAGCCTACTACCATGAAATGTGTCTGACTCGGTAATTTCTCTCTGTCTCATGCTCCCTCTGACTATATTACAAGAACTACTTATCACCGTGCAATTGCACCTGGATCGATGTGATTGTTGGAGGCTGGCTCCTCTGACAGGGGTGCTGGAGCGGGGGCTTGCAATATGGCGATGGGCAGGGAGCTTCCAGAAGGTGAGCCCCCACATGCAAGGGACAAACACATGTCCAGGCCACTCTCAGGACAGCTAGAGGACAGCAGTGATTCGCATTTGCAGGTCACACTGCAGTTGACAAAGCACTCTTTTGCATACCGCCAAACTCACTGCCATGAAATGTATTCCGACTGTGTTTTAATTCGTTCTCCCCACGTCCCCGGAACTTATGAATTGCCTTCCCCTTTCACAGACAGGGCATTAACAACGGGGAAGTCAGCGGCAGAGGTATGAAAGCAGAATCAGGTCTCCCCATTCCGAATCTGTTCAAAAGAGTCTTTTCAAGGTCTGTGCGTCTGAAAATGCACGGGATGCAGGGGCTCGGTGCGAGAATTCCACCCTGTCTGTAGGAGACCCAGTTTCTTTCCCGTCCAGTGCACCTCAAGAACAGCCAGGACCGGATTGTCAGGAGAGGCTTGGGGGCTGCTGTGATGCTTAGCCATTTTGGACAGAGTTTCCAGTTTGAGACAGATGGGGGGAAAGGCCTGGGCACCTAGTTCTGACAATCGGCAGTAAAGAGCCTCGGGGCCCAACGGTCTGCTCCCCCTGTGCGTGGGGGTGGGACAGGGCAGGACCACACTGTGTTCCAGGATGCCTGCGCTTGCCACACACCAGGGGGCTGGAAGGGGAGGCCGCTCCAGAACGGCTCACTGCAACTCCAAGGGGAGAGGCGTTCCAGGAAACTCCAAGAGTGAACGCTTGCGGATCAGAGTTAGAAAAACAAACTTGTCTTACAAGTTTAGGAGAAGGCAAAAAAGAAGACAAAAAACAAAAGCAGGGCTCGGGGGATGGAGCCCCCAGACCCAGGGACCCCCACAAGTTTGGCTTGGGATTGTCGGATTGAGTTTCCCACCTCGCAGGATGGCACTCTCAGGGCCGAGAGGAACCAGCTGACACAGCACAAAGGGGGCTGGCGCACTGCCGGACCCCACTGCTGCCTTGTCCACAAGGACCTGAGGCCAGACAGCCAGGGACAGCTGGGGCCCTAACAGAAGGCATCCAGGTCCCTGTCATGACTTTGGATGCAGGCAATGGGAGGGATTAGCACATTCCACCCCCAGGGCCAGGAGATGGCCAAGTTGGAAACCCGCCTCGAAGAAGACCATTTGCTCTTGACCTTAGAAAAGAAACACTCTCTCCCTCCAGTCTCTCTGATCCACAACCATGGGAACTGATGTCCAGGGAAACAGACTTCCCAAGGTCTCTCAGCACGAGTTGGTCGCTCCCTGTTCCTGATGGAACAGAGAATGGCTTTGGGTTCAAGGGGCTTGAAGGAGGATGGACTACAAACCGTGGTGCCCAAAGGAGCTGGCACGAGGCCCATGTGGATCCACAGAGTCCAGAGAGGAGGCAAAGAGAGGGTGAAGGCGGCTGGAGCAGGTGGCCAGCAGAGGGCCTTCACTCGGGCCTGGACTTGGAGTTTCTGGAGTGCCCAGGCAAGCCCACAGGAGTGGTGTCCCTCTCACTGAGTTGTTTCAGGCACAGGGACACAGCAGGCAGGCTAAGGAGCCTTATTGGACCTACAGGGCACCGGACTCTGCACCAACCACTCACTCTCCCTATCCCTCCTTTAGGTGGGCCTTATTCCCCCACTTCAAGTTAAAGGAGCTGAGTCTCTGAGAAAAGAAGCCCTATTCGATGAGGGTGGTGGGTTTCAGTTCTGCTGAGCATGTCTCTCTCTCTCTCTCTCTCTCTCTCACACACACACACACACACACACACACACACACACACACACACCAGAACTGCCTCCTGCACCCTTCTTTCTCCAACAACCACACTTCCATCAGCAAGTGACCTCAGCACTGGCCAAGTCAGCAATCAGGCTGAGCTCCCCCCATGTCAACACCAGCCAGGCCACCCTCCTGTCAGCCAAGCCTGGATCCTGAATCTAAGTCCACAGCAGCCCAG
The DNA here is from genome assembly GCA_004026705.1 of Nesogale talazaci. Classification (NCBI taxonomy): domain Eukaryota; kingdom Metazoa; phylum Chordata; class Mammalia; order Afrosoricida; family Tenrecidae; genus Nesogale; species Nesogale talazaci. The sequence goes on from PVJH01027983.1 coordinate 15,826, forward strand.
CAGGCAGCCTGGTCCCTGGCCATGGCTATGGACGGCACTGTGTGTTGATTTTGGCCACTGCTGTTAGGATCTAAACGGGTGCTGAAATCGGCTGGCCTGGGGCTGAGCAGGTAATCTTCCCTGACATATCGGATGCTCTGTGATTGATTGGCTGCAAGAAGCCATACCAGAGATGGGTAGTTCAGAAGCCGACTCACTTCTGAGGTAAAAACTGGTACACACGGCGGGAGGGGCAGCTGCTAGGTGAAGAGCATCGGGGACCACCCGTACTGCCAACAAGGATGACTCAAGACTTCTGAGACCCTGATGTGGATGCAAAACAGCCAGAGCTATAAGGAAAGCCCTCACCATCCTTTAAAGCCATTTGCCACTGTGGTACCTCTGTCACCGTAGCATAAGGAAATAGAGACAGTCCCAGACCTGGGCTCCAGGATGCCAGTGCCGGGAGGAGGAGACACCAAGTTCAAGTGGCCACTCTGGAGTCCCCTTACTGAATGTCTGTCCCATGGTGCCTACTTTCTGGTTCTGAGTCCCCATCCTCTTTACCGAGGAAGGGCCACCAGGACCACCCTGGCACTGGCTGCTGGTTCAGTCCTCTATGATGAGACAGTCAGTTCTTCCTGATTTGTAGAGGGGATCCCATGGGAGCTAAGACCCCACACCGCTCACAGCAAACGCCATTCCCATAAACAACCTCAAAGCAGGAGGCTGAAAGTCACAGGTTAACTTCGCCAAGAGAGGTTGCAGCCTTCGTGTGAATCATTACAACTTCATGTAAAGAAGCCCCAAATCCTCACAACTGGCCCAATAGGTAATATCATGACAAATGGAGAAAAGACTGAAGTTGTCCAAATGGTTCAAAAGCAGTGACAAGGTGGGTGTGAGTGGCCGGGTAGGGATTAATCAAGAGCAATGTAACAGAAAGAAAATACTGAAACCCATATGGAGGCTGAGCATGATAGTGGGACAAAAGGAAAGTAAAAGGAAACAGAGGAAAGAACTGGGGGGTAAAGAGCATTTATAGAGGTTGAAATACAGGCATGTAGATAGGTGGATATATTTTTATATGATGATGGGGAAATAGATCAACATGCCTATACTTATAGGGTTAGTATTAGGACAGCATATGGGCATTGGACCTCCACTCAAGTACTTCCTCAGTGCAAGAACATTTTGTTCTATTAAATTGGCATTCCATGATGCTCACCTTCCCAACATGATCACCGAAGACAAATATGTGCCTAAGTAAAAGTGGTAAAGAAAGCTGATGGTGTCCGGCTATCAAAAGATGTAGCATCTAGGGTCTTAAAGGCTTGAAAGTAAACAAGTGGCCATCCAGCTCAGAAGCAACAAAGCCCACATAGAAGAAGCACACCAGCCTGTGTGATCACGAGATGTCAAAGGGATCCAGTATCAGACATCAAAGAACTGAAAAATATATCATTATAAATGAGGAGGGTACATATTGGGGACCCAAAGCCCATCAATAGGCGAAGCAACATCCTCTTACAGAGGGGTTACAGGGAGGAGATGAGCCAGTCAAGGTACAATATAGTAACAACGAAATATGCAATTTTCCTCTAGTTCTCAAATGCTTCCTCCCACCCACTATCATGATCCCAATTCTACCTGCTAAACCAGGGGATGTACACTGGAGCTGGAAACATGGAGAATTTAGGATAGATGACCCCTTCAGAACCAGTGGTGGGAGTGGTGATACCAGGAGGGTGGAGGGATGGTGGAATAGAAAGGGAGAACCAATTTCAGGGATCTACATATAACCTCCTCTCTGGGGTATAGACAACAGGGAAGTGAGTGAAGGGACACATCGGACAATGTACGATATAAAAAAGTAACAACACTTTGTAAATTATTAAGGGTTCATGGAGGAGGAGGAGGAGTGAAAAGGAAGGGGAAATACAGGGAGCTGGTACTGGGGGCCTATGTGGAGGGAGGATGTTTTGAGAGTGATGATGGCAACGAGTGTGCAAATGTGGCCTCCATACAATCGGCATATGTATGCATCATGATGGGAGTTGTATGAGCCCCCAATAAAATGATTTATTTTTTTTAAAAATGGAAGGGGAAAGAGAAGCTTATACCAAGGGCTCAAGTAGAAAATATTTGGAAATGAAGATGGCAACATGTATACAAATATGCTCGATACAAATAATGTGTGGAATGTTGGAAGAGCCCCCAATAAAGTTATTGTAAAAAATAAAAAAGATTGAAGTTGTCAATTCTTTGGTCTTGTTGGAATACATGAAAATGCTCTTCGCAGCAGCAGTCGAGAGATCAAACGGTGCATGGTGCTGGGTCAAGCTGCAGCACCCGAGCTCTTTAAAGTGTTGAAAAGGACGGCTGTGACCAAGGTGCCCCTGACGGAAGCCCTGGCCTTTTCAGACCTCATCTACCTAAGAAGGGGAGACCTTAAATAAGGTAGACTGAAGAAGAAGCTACGGGTTTGAAGGATGGTGCCGGCCAAGAAGCTGCAAAGTACCACGGACTGCCAACAGAATGAACAGATCGGTCTCAGACATGTTGTGGGGAAAGAGAGCCCCCAGAGAAGGAGAGCAGGGCGGGCTTGGTCGGGTGGCAGGACATCCAAAAGGAGGAAGGCCACAGACAGAGACGGACTGACACAGATGGCTTCACACACCATGGTGCCCGAGGGAGCAGTGTTTCATTCTGTGAGTCCGGACCCTCTGCATCATGACTCCTAACACCAGCAGTCCTCTACGGCCGGTATCCCTGTGACAAGCAGGGTGCCTGGTGCCACTGTCATTTTGTTTCTCAGGGTCACAGCGACAGGGACCCTGGGATGAGGCGGGAAGCCAGAGAGAGAGCCCATGTGGGAGAATTCCCTCTGCTATAGCTTTGAAGAGGGAAGAAGGAGGCTCCCCACCCAAGGAGGTGGGCGCCCTCTGAAGCCAGAAATCGCCCTCGGGGGACAGGCAACCAGGAGGGGAAGGCTTCGGTTCTGACGGAGCAAGGGAACTGATCTCCCCTGGAGTCTTGGAAAGGAACACGGTCGGCCAAAAGTTCGTTCTTAGCCCACAGGGCCCCAGGTCAGATGTCCAGGACTGGACAGGAATTAAGCTGTGTCCTCTCAAGCTGCCAGCTGTGTCGTCATGTGTTCAAGGAGGGAGGATGCGTAGCGAGAAGGCCATCAACAAGGCTCCGGGAGCCTGGGCTGAACTGGTAAAAAGAAGACTGAAGGCACAGTGAGGCACGGTGAAGGCATGGTGGGGGAACTAGCTGCCCGGGGTTGGGCGTGGAGATGCAGACAGGCCCTTCCAACACTGCTTAAGAGACGCATCTGTGGGCGGCCAGCAGGTCAGGGCCCATGCCTTCCCAGACAGCCTGCGATACCTTTGAGTGCCCCACTCGGGACTGGTCTCCAGGTCTCCTGGGGCCCACGTAGGAGGTCCTCACACTCAGTCTCTCGTTCCTCCCACCCACGGCCGGTGAGACCGATCCCGATGGAATTGCCAGATCCCGGGCCAGCCTGGTGTGAAGGTGCCCATCACGCTTCCTCCGGAGCCAGCTCCCACTTCTCCCCGGAACTGGCCTGGACCCCGCTATACACTCCCTTCCCTTTTCTCTCTTCCTGGCCACCGGCTGCCTTCTCCTGACCAAGAGAGCCAGCTCTGCGAGGGCCTCACAGGCGCTCGCCGCCAAGCCTTCCCTGCAGGCCCATCAGGGGGCGATGGTTGGCTCCGAGAGGTCGAGACCCCGGCCAGATGCCCCACAGCAACCAGAGAGAGAAGTGACGATTCTCTGACTCAAATCTGAGGTTCTAACTCCCACTATCAAGGGGCGGGCTTGGGGACAGCAGCAGCAGCAGCAGCAGCAGCAGCGTCGCATTAGAGAGGCTCCCAGCAGATGGACCGAGTCACGTGCTCCGGGCTAGCCAGCGTCCAGGGCCTCACGCGTCCCCTGGCACAGGAAAGGCCTGGTCCGCACGGCGCTCTCCCAGCAGTGGTCTCAGTTCTTCTACCCCAACTCCCAAAGGACCCAAGACAACACCTGGCCCCAGGGCTCAGCCCGTGTCCCAGGCCCTGCTGCCAGCCCAAGCCAGAGCTGGACCTGGTCAACACTTTTGGCCTCTGGACTGCTACGGGGGTCTCTGCTGGGTCCTCCCTGTCCATCTCCCTTGGAGATACAAACTCCTTGGCCCCTGACCGTCCCCAATCCTGCAGTGTCTCCCCTCCCCGGACAGTCCGCCCCACCCACGCCCGCTGCCCTCTGCGTCAAGTCCCTCCCTCTATCTGGACCCCGCGGGCCTTTCCAAGTTGCCATCAGGAGAGAGGCCAGGCGTTGCTCAGGAAACCTGGCCGCGCGCACAGGAAACGTCTGACACCGCCGGGCAAGTGGGACTTGGCCTCCCAAAGCAAAACACAGCTGGGCCGGCCGGGGGCCCGCTCGGACTTCCCCAGATGTCATGGCACCGCGGCGCCCGCCGGGCAGAGGGAGGACGGGCTGGGCTGGAGGCTGCACCTCATTAAGAACATCACAGTAGCCCCTGACCAGCGAGCGTGCGGCTCCAGAGCAGAGAGGCCTGCTGCCCTGGCTGGAGACCTTCCCCGGGCGGGCCTCACCTCCGCCCTCTGTCCCCAAAGCTGCCTTCCCCCCTCGGCTGGCACCCGTCTGCCTTCATTTATTCACCGGCCCAATGTGGGAAGTGGATGGAGCCCTGACTTTGCCCAGGGCACAGAGCTAGCAGCAGGGATGAATGAACAGGGAGGACGTGGCCCCTGACCATGCAGTCTGTAGGTCCTGGGCTGGGCTGGGCTGGAAGCGACGGGCAGTAGACCAAGCATCAGAGAGAGCACGGGACCCCAGTACTTCCTCTTGAGCTTGGGGGGCCCTGAGGAGTCCTGGGGGGCTAGGAGGGAGGGAGAGGGGGGCGCTGTCCAAAGAGTCTCAGCCAGAACCCCTGCCCCCAAGGGCACAGAGCACCGCCCAGGGCCTAAATACAGGTGCAGGACAGGCACCACATGTGTGTTGTAGGAGTCTGATTACAGAGCTGACGGGAGGAGGGACAGCAGGTGGGACCCACCGAAATAAGCCAGATTACTCGACCAGCCACAGAAGACGCTCGAACAACTTCACGTGGCCCAAAATATGTGAGACGGCTCACTGCAGATGACTGTGCTGCCGTGCTTCCCGCGTCCCCCATCCCTGTCTGGGACTGGACATTGGAAACGAGGCTGTGGATCAATCACCGGGTGCTGAGGGGTGGGGGTGGGGGCGGGGGCAGGGAGGCCCACGCCAGCCCAAAGTAGAAGCAGAATCTCTGATGTGGCGAAAACGGAGATCATTCACTACCAACTAGCATTCAAGTGCCAATACATTTACTGGGTGTGACCCGACACTGGCTCAGGCCCTGCCCACCGGCTCCCAGCCAGTCCTGGACCACCCCGTCTCCCCACAGGGTCGGCCATTCTTGGTTCTGTCCCCAACATCCCTAGACTTTGGCCACAGGGGTGGGGTCCTCTGGATTTCGTTGTGGGGTCCCTGCTCAGTGCGCTCAGCCCAGCTTCTGCTGCCCCTGGTGTTAGCTGAGCTCAGGGACCTGCTTGGGTATCCGGGGTCTTGCAAGCCCCCCTGCCCTGCCTGCTCGTTCAGAGGAAGGCATCTTCCTTCTCCCTGTCTGCCTCCAGCTCAGCCCATCTCCCCCGAGCTCGTCCGATGGGGGCCTGACTTCAAGGCCAGCGCTCACTCTCTGGCGTTCCTGGTCTCCGAGGGCCCACCTTTTAGCCCCTGGGATCGGTGAGACAGGTTGCAAAATGTCAGAAAAGCCTTCTCCAGCAGGACACGAATGGAAAAAACAAACGGAAAACCCCATAGGAAAACACAGTCTCTCGAAATGGACCCGTTTACAGAATTCAGATTTCCTGTCCTGAGTTGAAAAAGTCTAGCCAGATCGACTGCCAAAAGGCCGGGGAATTTTGCCCATAAATACTCTCGCAGCCTGCAGTTGACTCTACCTGCTCCTTCTCCCATGTTTCTCCCCGGAGAGAAGTGGCATCGATCGGGCGAACACTCACTCACGGTCTAACCCTGCCCTGGTTCAAGAGACCACGGGCAGAGCAGAAGACAAAGGAGGGTGTCTCCTGAGCTTCTGTGTGCCCGTCCCTGTGCTAAGCATCCTGCGCTAACTGATTTGGGCTTTACAGCTCATCTGCGAGATATAAATCCCGTCCCACCTTTCTCCTGGGAGTGCCGCTTGGGAGACAGATGTGCCCAAGGCCACCAACCTAGGCAGTGGCAAAGCCAAGCTTCCAAACGCGAGACTCCGGGCTCAGAGGTGCCCACCTCAGTCCTCTCCCGGCTGCTCTGGGAGTCAACTCTTCACCTCCCCTCCCCACCCCAGCTTGGCAGAGCCTTCCCCGCCGTCCTGCTCACACCTCTGGCAGGAGCAGGAATTGGGGAGTTGGGGGAGGGAAGACTCCGGCCAGTGCTGAGGGTTCAGGTGAAAACAGACCTGAAAACCCCCCAACTGTAACATTATTGCCGCCATTGCCACTTCATCACTGTCATTTGTTATAGGGATGAATCGGGCGACCCCTGAGGGGTCGTGACCCACAGGTTGAGAACCGCTGCCCTAGAGAAAGGGACTGGAGGGACCCCCCCGGGGGAGACTTACCTGGCCAGGGACAGGGGTGGCGCCGGGGGCTGTGCCCTGGCCACGGCGCCTTCTCTGGTGGAACTGCTCCTGCGCAGGGGCGGGGAGCCCTCCGCAGAGCGTCGGGGTGCCTGCCGGGGGTTCTGGGAGTCGAATTCCTCCTCGGGGATGACTTCCTCACAGCGGGCTCCCCGGAAGCCGGAGCGGCAGACGCAGAGCTGGGGCCGGCTGCAGGAGCCCCTGTTCTGGCACGGGGGCTGGCACACGGCTGCGGAGACAGGGAGAGGGGTGACCACACAACACGGGCTGAGGGGACAAAGCAGAGGACAGACAGAGTGCCGCTGGCCAGCCTGCGCACGGGAAGCCACGCGCCTGCCCTGAGACAGCGGCTGGGCCACCTTCTCTCCCCTCCATCCCCAGGTCAGCGGGATCCGCCCGCCTGTCATCTGCAAACACTCAGGGCCCCCCTGAGATGCACCCTTGGCCCGAACCGCCACTTAGGGCAGACACCCTGCCAGGGTCCGTCCTGACCTTCTAGGACACGCTTTGTCTCCTGGAGCCCCTGGGAGCTCCCTGAGGGCAGCCACTTCGTCTCGTTCCATCCCCTAACCCCAGAACTTAGACGAGACTGTCTCAGTAAATGTCTTAGAAGGGACCTTCTCCACGAACTCACTAAGCCTGAGTTTCTGCGTGAATGGCACGAAGGCAGGCTGAAGGGCCTGTGCAGACGCTCAGGGTCTTAGGAGGCCTTCTGGCCATGGGTACCTCTCTTCTCACCTGGGCCAGAGGACGCAGCTGCTCTCCCCTCCCACCCTACTTAGCGAGGTTGGGGGGGGGGGGTCGCCAGGCCCAGCCAGGCCCAGGGTGGGGTAGGGGTAGATGGGCCTCCTGCCTCCAAGCCCTCCCTCGTCAGAGCCCTCCAGCCACGCAGACCAAGACGTCTCTCCCCACTCCCCTGCACCACCTTGCGAAGTCACCCCCCACACCCAGTGGCCGACGCACATATGTAGACGCACATGTTGGGGGGTGAAGGATCCAGTGTGAACCCCACTTCACTCCGCCGGGGCAGCGTGGGGTCCTCTACACTCGCATGTCCCGCCCATCTTTGTTCCCTCCTTCTACAAATATTTGTGGAACCTACTATGTTACAGCTGCGTGAGGGAGAGTGGCAGGGACCAGGAGACGACGTGGGGCACGTCCCAGGAGTGCTGAGCGAGGGCAGCGAAGACAAGGAGACAGTGCTGCAGCCCAGGCAGGAACTTTAGCTGGGGGCCAGGCCTCTCCCAAGGGCGACATGTGGGTGGCGAGAAAGGAAGTGGAGAGGAGGAAGCAGGTGGGGTCTTCCCGGCAGAGGGGTCGGCGAGTGCCCAACTCTGGAGAGGGGTGCAGCTTGCACATTCAAGATGCCTAGGGAGGCCGGGGTCTGGGGACAGAAGGGAGGACTCACTCAAGGGCAGGGAGGACGCCCAAGTCAGATCACAAAGACCCGTCCCCCAGAGGGAGCCTGGATTTTGTTCCCAAGGCAACTGTGAGACTGACTACCAGGTACCACTACTCAGGCCCAGGGGCCTGGGCTTCATGAGCTCAGCTTCCCTTTCTGAACACAGACCTGGAATGCAAACTGAAGGGCCGGCCTGGATCACTCTCTCCTGCATTCCCAGGGCCCCAGGGCTCAGAATCTCTCTGCCACTGCTCCTCCGTGCCTTCAGAATTCCAGCCCACGGAGCAGCACAGAAGCTTCGCTCCGGTCGGACAGACGGACCCACCCTAACAAGGCTCCTCAATAAGCCTGCTCCGGACAGACCGCCCTGCTGGTTCTGGCTCCAGGGAGCCTCTCCCTGCCTCTCCCTCTGTCTCGAGTGTGCTGGGTCCCCTCTGGGAACGCTGTCCCTGCTCCTCCTCTCCACTTCTCTTCGTGCAGCTCCCTCCGTGGAATCACACCGACCACTCCACCACTCCTGCCTGCTGCGTGCTACCTTTCAGGCTGGGAGGAAGTTGGGGGTGGGGGTGGGGGGCGTTGCCGTGAGCAGTGTGTGGTTTGGTTTTGCAACCTTCACCACCATCTAGTTCCAAAGAGTTCATTGCCTCCCACAGCAACTCTGTTCTGCTGCGGAGCCCTCGCTCACCACTGCCTCCCACCCCCAGAAACCACTAATCCACACTCTGTCTCCAGGCACTTGGCTGCGCTAGATACGTCCAGACGGACACAGAGGCTGCCACCGCGGATGCAGACAGAGGGACAATGGCAAGGCTGGCTGGCTCAGGGCCTGGCAGCGTGTGCCTCTATTGTACGTCGGGCTGCTAAGAGCTGGAGCCAACCTGAGGGCGCCTGGTAATGACTACAAGAGCAATTCCATGGAAGGAGGGTCATGGCTATGCAGCCTCTTGTGTGTCTGGCTTCTTCTAATCCGCATGATGTTGCCAAGCTTCACCCATGTGGCAGAAGGTATCGAAACCTCACTTCTCTTGACAACAGAGTCATTGCCCATGATACCTACACACCACACTGTGCGTCTACAGACTAGATTCACGGGTGGGGTAGGGACACGCGGACTGTGTCTGCCTCTTGGTTCTTGGGACGCGTTGGTGTACCGGCATATAGCCAGGAGAGGGATTGTTGCGTTGTCGGGGCCTGTGTAAGTCCACGTTTAACTTATTAAGAGAGGACCGATTGGAAGGATCGACCTACAGCCCCCCACCCCCTGGGGTGTGGGGAGGGGGAAACGAACAACAGAAGCATGCGTGAAGGGAGACAGCGGACAGGGGAAAGCATGGTGATAAAAGTCATTTATGAATTATCAAGGGTTCACAACAAACACAAAATTATCAAGGGTTCACAGGAGTAGGAAGAGTGCGGGGGAGAACAGGAACAAAAGACAAGCTGATACCCAGGGCTCCAGTAGAAAGAAAAGGTTTGGGAAACGATGATGGCAACGTAGGTGCGCATGTGCTTGACGCTGTGGATGGACGGGTTGTGATAAGAGCTGTAAGAGCCCCCAGTGAAATGATTTACTACATTTTTTAAAAGACCAGGAGCTGAAGGGAAGGAAGCCGGATGAACGGAAATGGAACATGGAGAATGCAGACACGGTGTGAAGACTGAAAATAGCGTCATGAAACAAGTGACTGAATCACGAAATGGGAACCTGATGTGCTATGTAAACTTGCAACATAAACACAATAAAAACGATATATTTATTTGTATAAAAAAAAAGAAGAAAGAAAGAAAAGAAAATGTTCACACTGTTTCTACAGTGGCTACACAAGTTTTCATCTCCTCCAGCCCGGCCAAGGGTTTTAATTTCTCCTCGTTTTCATCAATACTTGCTATTTTCCATTGTCTGACTTTCGTTTTGTTTTATTTTTAAAAGCAGCCAGCTAGGGGGTGTGAAGTGGCATAGGTTGTGTGTGTGTGTGTGTGTGTGTGTGTGTGGCATGTGTGTGTGTCCCAATCCCCAGCAAATCTGGTCAATACCTCAAAGTACTGTGATGTGTCTCCTGCCCCTCTCTGTGTCCTTCGCACCTAGCACGACACCCAGCAACCATCGAAGTGTTATCAGGGCAGCAGCCGTCCGCCTGCCGGGTGCTTACGATTTGCCAGGCACTGTATTTGCACGCACCATTTCATTGTACCCGCAGAACAGACAACCCAGCAGGTGCAAAGATGGTTCCCATCTTACAGAGAATGCCCTCAGTGCTTGGAGAACCAGAGAGCCTTGCCTGCAGTCAGACGGAGAATCAATGGTGCAGCTAGGATTTGAGCCCACTCAGCGCCCCAGGGATGGCCAACACCAGGCTGGGGTGCTTCTCCCTCCTGCCGCCTCTGAGCCTCAGCCTGGAGCTGAGCAGGAATCCAAAGGGACCTGTTGACTTCAAGTCAGTCACCAGGAAGCACCCTGGGGCAGGAAGCCCGACAGACAGGTGGGGTGGTGAGGGCTGGATGAGCAGGTTCGTGCTCCGTCACCAGGCTGAGTCTGGAGTGGAGAGAGGAAGAAAAGGTATGGAGGAGGTGGTGTCGATCAGAGTTCCAAAGGGTGACTGGATTCCCACCAAACCTACCAAGGAGGTCACCCACAGGCCGGTCGGCCGGCCTGATCAGAGGTGGAGAGTGAGGAGAGCAGGGGAGTGCCGGGTCCCCACTTTGAGTTCTCAAAGCAGCCCAGCTGCTGGCTCCCAAGGCCATAGCATCTTTATCAGACTCCAACTCCCTTCATGAGCCTCGGGACTTCTTGGTCAGCAAGCCATGCCCCGGCCGTCCAACCTGGAACACTTTCCCAGAGGCAAACTGCAGCCTCGACAGGAATCTGACATGTCATCTGTCCAAGCTGACTTGGCCACCACTCAGGCCCAGGCCATGTCACCATCACCATGGGAAACACAGTAGCTTCACTGCAGCTGCCAAGTGCAGAGGACAAAGGTGCGCCAGGGGCATGGGATGTGGGCCTTGGCCGGGGCTCTGGGGGACTAGAGATGGAAAGTTTGAGTGGTCTCCCAGGTGGTCTGTGAGTGCTGTATCACTCCTAGTCCCTGGGACCCGTACATCCCTTCCTGCAGAACCCACTGCCTGGTGAAGGTGAGCAAACAGAGCATGCAGCCCCCTATGGGCTCCTGTCTACATCTGAGTGGGTGGTCCTTGCCCCTTAAATGGCCTTTGGAAAATGTGGTCCCCTCCTGAGCTCTAAGGATGGCCCATCCTTGATTTTTAACAAGAAGGTCTTTTACTCTCTGGGGACCCAAGGCAAAAGGTTCAGGTGCTGCTCAGCTGCAAACCAGAAGGTTGGTGGTTCAGGTCCATCCAGAGGTGCCCTGGAAGAAAGGCCTGGAGATCGATGTCTGAAAACCCATCTGCTGAGCATCCTGAAGAGCACAGATTGTCACAGGCACACGTGGGTGGGGGTGGGGGGCTCATTTGTCACCAGGAGTCAAGAATCAGCTCAATGGATGGCAACCCAAGACCCCCGCAGCTCAAGCTCCCGCAGGCAGGTCTGTCTCGTTTGCTACACACAGCCCTCCAGCATCCGCCAAGCACCTTCTCTAGCTCTGTCCAGTTGGGTGCCAGGGGCACCACAAGGAACAAGAGAACTCCCTGGAGAAAGGTCTCCCCAGAGGTGTGTTTCCAAATAACCATGGAGGTGCCTTGCTCAGCAGGGCCTCAGGGCCTCCAGGAGTAAAGTCAGATGTCCCACTTTGGGTGGGAAAGTCCTGATTTTAAACAATTTTTTTTTAAGTTTTTTAAAAATTTCGACTTTTGGAAAGAATGCAGACAAGCTAGGGCACGGCGGGAGAACGAGAAGGAAATATACCCCCTCTACACTACCACCCCTGGTCAATGGTGTCCCCTCTACCAATGTCAAAATCTGGTCACTTTATCCAGGAGGCTCCTCGTTGCCAAGCTTCCGTTGGCACCCAGTGAACTGGCCCTAGGGGAAGGGTGCCAGGGAAAG